>JAPFFP010000070.1:1166193-1179014 GCA_026153255.1 Solanum medicagineum
GAAGCAACAAACTCAAGATATCCTCTCTGCTGCATTCTGCTCCCAACTGCACGGAGACGATGTTTGAGTACTCAACACCCAGTACAACCTCACTAACAACCAAAAGGGGATCTCCGCCTTTTAGAAAAGCTTCTCCAAAATCGTTGATCTGAATGTAGTTATTCTCCGACCCTCGTTGAAGAATGACACGAAGTTCCTCTGGAAGCTGATTCCTAACATCATCATTACTGAGCACTTTGAAAAGAACATCATAGTATTTCTCACAGTTCACACAGACTAAGCACAAGATAAACACCAATCTCAAGACCACTTGCTTATAGTACGGGTCAACATTGATTTTCGTTCGAGCAACGCAAATGAGTTCTTGTACAATCTCAAGAATGGCAGCATAAAAATTTTCTAAAACCTGTGTCTTACCAGCATCCCTGGAAGATGGTCGGGATTCAAATTGCTCTGACATCAGCCATTCCACAAATGAAGATTTAATCATGAAGAAGATTCCATTATACTGAGATACCAAAATCAGGAAACGCTCGAGAAGATACAAGAAACCGACGGGGGATAAACACTCAGCAGATTTCATCCAATTGTCGTCTTTTTTCTTACAAATAGCACGGAACATATCCTGCAAAGCTTCACAAAACTTCTGCAATAACTTAAAACATTCAGGATTACCATTGCTTGATAGAGCTTGAAATTCCAACGATTGGCCACCAACAGAATCGACTGACTGATCAAAATCTTCCCAACATTCCCTCTGTTTTGTGCAACAGAGAATTTCAACGACCGACTTCCAAGGAACATCTGAAGGGATTCTTCCAGCAAGTTTCTCGTACAGCTCCTTGGGAAGTTTTCCCAAAGCAAGGCATACGACCACCATCCTTACAATCTGTCCATAGCTAAGAGGACCACCAGTGCCAATATCTCGAAGAAATTCTTGAAGCAAGTCACAAGAAAGCCGTATTCTCCTTAAAGAAATCACACGTCCCACCATTGACTGTACCGTATCAAAGTATGTTGTCGACACGACTGTCAAACAATTCTGTATCCTCAACTCAAAACTTTTCAAGACATGATGTTTGGACTGACTTAAAAATCTTGCTATCTCAAACACATTTTGTAGGCACATGCTTTGCCAAAATAAAGGCATCGACTTTACAGCCAACTCATAGAGGGATGCAAGAGTTTCGAGAACCTTGAGACCGACTAGGAGTAATGCTGCACGCAAATGAGTACGAACAGCACAGATAAAATGCTGAGCATCCATTTGTTTGTTCCTTCTTTTCACCCATTTGGCTGCTGGATGCAGCAGAATATACGTAACATTGGCACCATTCAATTGCTGCCTTACACCAAAGTAATTTAGACAGAATTCGCCAACTCCATTTAATTCACCAAAATCCACGTCTCCAAGGCACTCTAAAGAATCAATAACATCAACGGCATTCTTCTTCCATGAATTCCAAAAGTAAATCAGCGTCCCAACACTAACCGGACAGCACAGAATCAGTTCATCTGAAACAGTTGGATCACGCAATAACTTATCATCCCAAACATACTTTGTTACGTCATTTTGAAAATGAAAATCCAAGATCTTTCTACAGCACAAAATTTCACCTAGGAAACTTCTACATTTCTTAGAGTCAATGAAATTATTCTTCAAGTCATACCAACCACCCGTCTCATTCGATAAGACCTTAATCTCAATGCACACAGTTTCAAAACTTGATCCCTGTCTTGCAAATGTCATTGCCTTCTCTAAAAGTTTCTCCTTTTCCACGAACGATTTCAAAGGCCAACCTTTGCTTCCAACCATCCATAAAGAATGAGAGAGAACATATAAAAGGATGAGTGAGCTCGCCTTATCGAAATCCCCTCTCTTCCCGAGAAGATCAGCTTCTCTCAGTATATTTCCACTCACACGTGCGGATTCTACCGCTTCAGCAATGTTTCCTAGTTCTTCTTCTAAACGACTCAATTCATGGAAGCACTTTCGAGAAATTAAGAATTCGCGCTTCAAGTCCATCGATGGGAAATCTCTGACAAACTTCATCATCAATTCTGTGTCCTTAAGCACAAAAGATTTAGATGCACAACTCTCCAAGAACTCCTTCCTGATTTCATCAATTTCTTCAGCACTTTTCCCAACATTATCGCACTGACAAGCGCGTTGCTTCCAGGAATCGATGTATTTCAGACCCAAGTCATAACATTTTCCTTGGGTACAAACTGACAAACACTCGGTGAAATAATTTCCTTTTGCATATATTTCTGCTGCCTTCTTATAATGACGGGCCAGTGTAAAACATTCGGCAGCCTTAATCAGTTCACCACACTTGTCCAAGTAAATAGTTCCTGCATATAAGTTTGCAAAGGAAAATTTGCACAAGGAAATGCATTAAATATGTACCAAATGAAAACGTTTTTAACACGTGACATCATCGTTCAGAAATCCAAAACTCATAAGCTGAAATCATGGCTACGCCTCTGCCAATCAATATGCTTCATAAATCTTCAAGCATATGATCTATGATGTATGTTTACTAAAGCTCAAAAGTAGATACCTAATAACTTAAAATCCAAACATAGTCATACTCCGGGACATTGATTTGGCAAGATTAGCAACATCATACCTGCTTGTTTATAATCTTTCAAGTCATAAAAACACTCTGCTGCAGACTCAAACACGCCAATAGAATAAAATATGTCAGCAGCCTCCAGAAGACAGGTGCGAGCCTTTTGGGGATCTGAATAACGGATTCTTTCAGCAGTTGCCATGATACCAGCTGCCTTTGCCCTTTTCTCAAGGCCAAACTCACCCGCTTGCTTGAAGCACATAAGCGCCATCTCATAATTTTTCTCACAAAATAACTGCATTTGAACAATAAACATTTTAGGAGGACGGAAAAAAAGTTGAGAGCACGTTTAGTGATGTAAAACAGATAAATAAGTTACAAGAGAGTAGCAATGGAACAAGGAAAAACAAATTGACCTTCATTCCCCTCGATTTCCACTCCTCTGGAGTGCTAAAAGATTGCATAGTATCTGTCACTGAATGCACATCCTTTAATTCCATAAGAGATGACATTTTCCAGTAGTCAAACATGGGTAACTCATCTATACTTTCACATATCCACAATCTTTGCCTTGTTCGAGTAATAGCCACGTAAAGTTGCTTCAATTCAGAACACAAGATATTATGTTTTGCATCAGAGAAAGTTGGGAAGGACACGTCATCTGGATTTTGTTCTTTCATATACTCATATACAACTCTCCATTGATTTCCGAGTGGTGATGAGCTAAAGAAATTGTACAGGAGTACATCCTACAAATGATAAACGAAGTATCATCAGGAGAATTTCAGAGAACAATATAGTCACATAAGTTAAGTAAACCAACCTATTCCGTTTTATAATGTCAACCAATTAATCAGTCAAATGAACTTAATATATATATATACACACATATACACACACAAACGGATAGTCAAGATATCAAAATCTGTACAAGTTCTTGATTTTTCAAGATTAGAACATTTCTCTTTTGTTACACCCTCGAGTTTAAGACATTTCAAGATTAAACTCTTGAATAATACCTAGACGAGTATCACCAAAAAAATGAGATAAGAAAAATGAATTTGATGATTGATATCATAAGCATAACAAGCAAGCTTCAGACTTGCCTCAAATTCAAGCCCTTTGCATTCAACTATGGTCAGAATAAGAGCTTTCTGCCCAACTAAACGATATATTTCTTGCTTGGCTGTTTCATCACGTACTAATATTACTTGTTCAGCGCCAAAGCCTACTATTTTCCCACTCTCCTTCCCCTTGTTCCCGAAAATAGTTACAAGAACATCTTCACCATCTCCAGACTTGAGCAACACTGGAGCTGCACCATATATAAAACTTTTCTCAGGTTTTAAGATATCTATAGACTGAGGGAAATAATGACCGAGTAGATCGATCACACTCTGAGCAAGTTTGAGTACACCATTATGTGTACGGAAGTTCTGAAGCAACTGAAAAACAGGTGCTATAAGCCCTTTATCTTTTCTTCTGCAATCACTTTTCGAGTCCATGACAAACTCATTGTAGAATAAACTTCTTATATCCTCAAACCGGAAATCAACCCCCTTGGCAATCGTCTGGGCTGTATCCCCAGAGAAAACAAACCCTTCATCCACATTTCTACAAATGTATTTAAAAAGAGCAATTTGCCTCATACTCAGGTCTTGGACTTCATCAATATATACAAAGTCCATTTTGTCACCATCCAAACAATGTCGTTTTAGTCGAAAATGAAGGTCATTAACTAAATCAGCTTTATCAAATTCCCTACGCTCCTTCTTCCTCTTTTCATAAGCTTGGAATATATCATATATTCCCTCTCTCTTTTCTGCGCTTAAATTTGAGACACGACTACTAGACATAGAAACATAAGCATCTCTGCTAAGCTTCCCATCATGTAGACCACCTTTTATATGAGACATAATTTCAGTAAAGACCCTTGAAGGATCAAGATTCTTCGTCAATTGACGTTTGAAGTGAGACCAGTACAAACAACAAAAACGGTCATAAGTGACCTCCTTCTCTCTGATGAACGTTTCTATGGCAACTGACCTTAACCTTCTGTCCGTGGAAAGTTTCCACTTCAAATTAAATCTATCGAAGTACGAAGAACCAATAGTTCCATCAAGCATCATTAAAAATTTATGAAATGTTATCACAAGAGGATATTTTTTCTCTGGAATGGCAGTGAAAGAGTTCGGTATGTCCTTAAACTGCATCATTTCATCCAGCTCATCAGCGTCAAAGCTGCTTTCTACCCAAAAACATCCACCAAGCGCAAAACTGCAGATTTAAGAGTGGTAATTGTTAGAGGAACAGTTTCTACGCCTATAAGGAACACGATCAACCATCCATGTCGCTAACACAACGTACATCACGTTAACATTACAAGAATTGTTTAAAAGTCCCTAAAACTGAAAGATCATTTTTCCATTTTCTACAAAATTGTTAACTTATATCTTAATGGCAGAAACAAATTAAATATTTAAACCAGGTTAGTTCAAGGATAAGAAAAATAATTCATTAAAGGAAGCAGTTCAATCAAGCAACTCTCTAGTAGCAGAATTAGACGATCACCTTTTCAGTTGAGAAACTTGTTTGTTGACCGCGTAACACAATCTAGGACTAGCGGTCACAAATAGCTGGTGCAATCTAGTCTTCCTAGTCTCTCCAATATGTTGACTCTCTTCGTTTTCCTCGTATGGTCCAATTCTTGCTTCCTCCGCTACATTCAGCCCATGAACAGAATAATAGTATTGTTGCTCTTTTTGGAACAGCTTCATTGTCAGCACGGTAGTTTTCCCGGTGCCTGATCGTCCAAGTATGAAACTGCTTTTACCGAAAAGGATCATCTCCCTCTCTTCATTAGTAACTTCAAAAGGGACATGCATTTCTTCACCGTGGTAATCGGAGAGCAAGTGTGTGACAACACCAGATGATACTGAGTAAAACTTCATTAACAAGAAGCTTTCACTCACTCTTGAATTCTCAACATACCCCGAGTCACGGTTCAATTTTCTTTCACTATCTTCTTTATACTGAACAACCTCATAATGAACCCCCCAACGCTTTGGAACTTCCAAATCCCTATACAGAAGACGAAAATTTAAAATTGAAGAAATTTTCAATGACACACTTAATGTTTATCATAGTATTGAAAACAATGGAGTCATAAAAGGAACAACTTTACCCCTCAAAATACTTCTCATTACAGAGGTTGATGAAACCCTTATTGTACGTTAAACATATTTCATCGAGTCGTCTCAAAAACCCGGGAAACTCCTCCAAAGGCAAAATATCCCAAACCTTTAGAACTTGTGTATAAAAGAACTCTTTCTGAATATCAACAGTACAAACTATATATTTCCCTTCAACCACCTTGAACTTCTTTACCGTCTGTGACGATTTTTCACAAACTAAGTCCACATTCTTTCTCTTCGGGCGCCACCCACTTGCCAGCTTAACTAGAAGAGTTAACACATACTTTCTCAAGCGCGAGGACGCCAACTTTTGAAATGATTTTCTAAAATTCTCACTGAAAATTACCTAAAGAACCAAATAGAAGATATAAGCAATTGAAATGTTACATCATTGGCTCATACATTTGAAAAACGATAATCCAGGCCCTCTACGGAACTATTCTTACACCAATAATATAAACAATTTTTAAAGGATTTCAAAATTCAGAAATAAGTTAATTTCGGATACAACTTTGATCACGTATCTTAGAAATTAAGCCCTTGACAACAATGTATAGTGTTCTAAATACTCTCGAAAATCATAGATTAGAGTGCATGAATTTGTTATAAATGATTCTACTATAATTCAAATCCTGCATTCCACATCAATCCCGTCTCCAATAAGACTAAGTTACATAACGCGGTATTCAGACAAAGTTTGGTGTAAAAGACAGAAATCTGATTTCGTCCATTTATATATATATGTAACAAAAGCAAGAGAAATTAATAAATGTGTGTACCTTCCATTTTTGTTCTTTGAAAAGAATACTATCCTTACTTAGAAGATCATCCAGTTGATCAAGTTCCTTCTTGACTTCTAATATTGTTTTTCTCATATCCGGTTCTTCATCAGCATGAAAGAAGCATTGACGGTCCTTGGCATCCAGAACTAGTGCTTCCCAGATGGAGTTACTATTCAGTAACGTTTGCTCATTGCCCAATATCCAGAGACAGCGCCTAGACAAGAACGAAAATCTTAGACAAAGCAGAATTGATCCAAATTGTGAAGAAGCAAGCAGAGTAACAACTTGATCCATACCGAGCCCTGGTCAAAGCAACATTAGTCCAATGAGGACTAGACAAGAAGCCAACGGATCCAGCATGATTTGATCTCACAGTAGATATTATTACAATATCTTCTTCCCCTCTGTGAAATCCATCAGCTGTCCTCACGTTAACTACAAAATCTGCATGGTTATTATACTTCTGTCCAAGTCTATCTTGTATGGCCAAAACTTGAGCAGCATATGGTGATACAACACCAACACGGAGTTTCTTCTTGGAGGTACTCCAAGCTGCCAAATTAGAATCGTATACGAGTGTCAAAAATGGTGGAAGCTAAGCTACATACAACCTCTATAATAGATATATAGATGTTCGTCATAATTTTGACAATATTAGCGGAAGACAGAACATTAACAAGTGTACGACCAAAAACTAATCAATCAATATCCGGAAAGATATATTATGAAAAATGTACACAAAAAGTTTTCATTGATATGATTATACCTTTAAAGAAGCTCTGCACTATATGGATGACCAACCCAACCTCCACCAAATTTCGTCGCTGTCCAAGATTATCCAACTCTTCTTCTCCCCATGGTACATTTATAAAGGCATACGGGCCAAAAGACTGTCCTGTAAGATATATTTCTTCAAAGGCTTTACCCTTTACATCGGGAGCATCAAGGATATGCCTACGATGGAATATTTTATTGGGGAACTGGCTTATTGACGGATGCATCCTGTATTGTACATTAAGCAGGTGCTTAATCTGACCTAACGAACCAAGTCTTTTGAACAAGCTCCTTCCAAAGCCAGCTTGACGAGAAATCTGGTAAGGAGTAATGAATTTCTATAAATACATACGGTAAAAATAAAGTCAAACTCTCTATAAAAAGATTTCACCATAACAACTAAGTTTTCTTTGGAAACAATTTTCACGTTGCGTCATATTACTATAACATCATTTCGCTGTAGTAACCAAAATGTATCAAGACAAACAACGTTGTTATAGAGGTGTTGACTTCATGAAGATTTGAAGTTCCTTCAAAATTGCATGTGAAAAGGTATACGTACTCTACTCTTAACTAGTGCTGTCAGTTGGCACTCATCTCCAGCCAGAACAACATGCTTCAGACCTCGAAGTTGAAGGGGTATAACAGCTTCGCACTCTTTCAACTGGTCGGCATCATCTACAACCAATAAGTCAAATGGCTTTGATTCCACAGAATGTAGCTTATATGAAGCAGAAGTGGTGCAGAAAACCGAGGAAGCCATTTGGATACAAAACTCCTTCATCGGATCCTTACTCGTCGAAAAAGGAAAATCCAGTGTCCTGAGAGATTGACGAAGATCTTTCAGAAGAACAAGGGACCGGATAATTAAAGACACTTCAAATTGTTGCTGGTTAGAAAAGAGCATCTTCTCAAGAGAACCAAGGGAGGAGAGAGCGTCCACCATTCTGTCAACATTTTCTTTTCGAAGAAACAGTATAGGTACATGTGTACAGATCATAAGGATGCATCTTCGGAGAGATGAAGCTGTCGAAGTAAACTGTGGATTTGGAGCAAAATCACCCTCTTGGTCACTGAGTTCCTCCAGAAAACTAATCATAGAACTTAAACAGTCATTCCAACCAGTCGTTGGTGCAAGGCACTCCGCCAGCCTGTCGACACGATAATCAAGGGAAATCTCTGTAATATCTTCACCATAATCACAGTTCTTATTCCCAAACAAGAGAATATCTCCCAAAGGACAAAAGCCATCAAATCCATGCTTAGAAGACTCCTGGACCAGTTTAACCAAATAAGAAGCAACTTGTGCTGTTGTTACGTCTGTTGGCGTGCACGTCACAGTTCTACACTTCTTATGCAGCAGCTCAACGAGCATTACACTTAGTGTCCTAGTCTTTCCGGTACCAGATGGACCACAAATAAGCTCAATGGAAGCCTTATGATGACATCTCACAGAGGCTAGACAGGCCAAGATTGCATTAGCCTGGGAATCATTCAACTTTGACAACTGGCTAGACGTACCTTCTTCAACTGGTTCGTCATATTCTGAACAAACAGCACATTTTTGTTCGAACTGTTTGTGCAATAGGAAAAATATCAACGAATGAATACATCATTCTCGAATTCTGTTTATGTAAAGATACATGACAGAGAACAACACTACATGCATGTAGTCCAAATCGACACATGGAGGTAACAAAACGGTTACTTGACGAAGGGTCGGGTAAGAAAAAAGAGAACAGTCAAGACTGAAAATTGCTTCTAACCACTTTTTCAAGTTAAAAAAATCCCTCCGAAAATTACAACACTATTTCAATTAAAATGCATGTCCAAACGCAACTTCAATTTTCAAATATTCATTTTCAACTCAACTTCAGATGCTATACTTTTTTTCAAGTAACACCAAATTCATGTCCAAATACCCACTAAAAACGAGTAAATCAACAAGATTACTTACCTCATTCACGGGGCGTAGGACTTTCTCAATCATATTCAAATTCTGATCTCTCATTCGCAAGGCATTCCATACTCTCTTATTCGCCATCAGGTTCACCAAAAACACTACATGGCATGATCTATTCATTCCCTTAACAGCTCTTCTACTATTCAAAGGAACGCAGACTTCAAAATTATCCAACGCATTATTCTCATTGACTTTAGTAACAGATGCAAATGTCCAACATCCCGATCCCTGCAGGTCATTAGCATCTTCAAGTTTAACATTCGATATAACAACAATATCTCCTGGTGATGTTCTGTAAGGAACCCGACCATCACAACATCTGTTCCTCCAATAGTCAACCTCGACGTAAAAAACCATTGATCCTTTTGGCATTACTTCATGTAATGATATTACTTCAGCAAAAGGTGATTTCACCATGTCTCTCAAAGAAGCAGCAATATTTGCTCGCGTTTCTTCGAGTAAAGGGAAGAAGAAAGAACTCAAGTAATGATCCACTGAATCAAATGATTCAGGAATTTTCTCCACCTAGACATTAGGAAATTGAATTATAATCAAGATTATATGAGAACAACACATGAAAATGAAATAAACACATTGTTAGGATAGTCAAGAATGAGGTGTCATATGAAAGCTAGCAAAGCAACCTAGAGAGACTATGACTACGAAGATAAACGAGAAATATAACATAAAGAGACATAAATATGGTTCGATCAACTGATCTACATCCAAAGGAGAAGATGAGCAATCCACTGTATAAGAGAATACACATATCAAGATTCAATCACTTGAAATACAAAGAGATTCACGCGACTAACGTTTCTCTCCCTATACAAAACTCTCAGGCCAAGAATGAGCACAAATCATTTCCCACTAGAAAAAGAATTCTCCAAATATGAAAAAAAAAATCTAGTTTCCTTCCAAGAAGGAAAAATCAATTATTCAAATATTATAATGTTGTGATTAATACTCACGTTGTTTGTTTAGTTTTGACTTGACACGAAATTTAAGAAAATAAAAAGTTGCTCTAAATCATGTGAGATCTTAAACTAAACTAAATGAACATAAAAACTACCAAAATGTCCTCGTCTTAAACATGACATGAGGATAGAACAATTAAAAGGTAATAAAAAATGAAGGAAACATTCTTTTTTAATCGATCAAAAAAAATAACATAAGTAAATTGAAACGAAGAGAGAAAAAAAGAATTAGAAGCATTTTATCAAAGATATTACCTGAAATTGATACAGAGTGTCATCAAAAATATCTTTGTATGACCATTTGAGAACCAAATCAGTGAAATCAGTATCCTTAGGCCACGCAGCTTTCTTTTTTTCCATAGAAAAAATTCCCCCAACCTACCAAAAAATAATTTTAAATTTTTTTTTAAAAAAACATGAATATTGCAATAAAAAATGTTGCATGCAAACAAATAGCTTTTGATTAAATCATTATTTGTATTAAGACATTCACTAAAAAAAATCCCAAAAAATCACTTTGCTAACTTATATAGTTAGCCTTTAGACATAAATTGAATGATACATGATTTAAAAAAAAAAAAAAAAAAAGCAATGTTTGAAGAACTCATTTTCATGTTTGAAAACCCATCTTTAGAAATTAATCAAAAGAAATCATCAACTGCATAATCAAATTAAACAGTCCGATGTACAAAATATTGTATTTTTAAGAGTGTGACATATATAATTTATTGTATGCAAACATTACCGGCTACGTAACCAAAACATATTTAAAACAAAGGAAAAGAATTAGCATAATTAAATCAACTATGAATTCGATAACAAGTTCAAAATTCATATACTTCAAAAACTGATTAAAAAATAAATTAACCTTGATAATGATATTATGTAGCAAAACAAAAATTAAGAAGTATATCAAAGAAGAGTATTGATCAGAATTTCTTTTATCCAACAAAATATTCTTGGAAAACGAAAAGGTGGTCTTTTCATTTTCCTCATGGTCTACTCATTTTCCCAATTTCTTTCTTTTTGCAAAAAAATGATAATAAGACCATTAATTTATTCCTGTTTAAATTATATCATTATAATTATTTAATTATTATTTATTGTGTAGTTAGATTGGATGTTGTTTTTCTTATTTTAGTTTGTTTGACTTATTTTTTGCTTCTTTCACAATTCGCACTCCATCAGTTTCACTTTTATATATTCACTATATATTTAAATTTAAAATGGATGTATAATTTTATTTATCACTTTTTTCATATAAAAAAAATTATTAGTTTTCATGGTTTATCGTTAACATATATTACTTATTCTTTATATTATTTTGAAAAAACTAAGTTTGTTCCATTTAAAGCTAATTATTTATATTCATATACCTTTTATATTTTATACCTTCGTACTATTAAAATTTACCCCCTAATATTAAAATTCGTGTGTTGATATTAGCACACCGTTTGTATGATATACCAATAGAGTAGACATATACCAAGAAGGTATTACAGATGATTAAGTTTAGATCGATATCAATATACCGATAGAGTATCACAAAGAATATATTTTAATTTCTATAAATTTAAAATTTAATAAATAATTTTGTAACTTTAATAATTTTCTAATCCTATAGGATACCGATATGATATAAATATACCGACATAACGAATATTTTTTCCACTAAATTAGGTTTAGTAATATTTTTATTTGTTTCTTGTTTATTTCTTAAAAAAACCATAATCCTATATGATATCAATTGGGTATCAATATATCGCCACAGTATCATAAAGGGTGTTGACACCCAATTTTTACCCTTCACGGTGTCAAATTAGTCATCGGGTTTTATTTTTTATTTTTAACATTTTTTAAACAAATTGTTAAAAAAAAAAAAAAAAAAAAATTAATTAAAATTAAAATTCCGGGCGCGTGGCCCCACGCGCCCCCAAATCCCCATTTATCCCCAATTCCCTTCAAACCCCTCCCTTCTTCTCCATTTCAAAAAAAGGCCAGAAAAACCTAAAACCAAAACCAGCGGCGCCGCTGTCATCCCGTTGACCGGCGCCGCTATCATTTCCTACCCCTCTTCCCCGTCCCTTCGCGCATGCACCCCCCATCTTCACTCTCCACTCGCGTTTGCATCGCACCAACGTTCACCGACCATAAATCAGTCGACCCATACACGTCCCTGGCAAAGCTGACAAGCGTGCCCTCCTCGCACAATCTCTCTCCTCACGCGTGTTTCAAATCTCAAAACCCATACCCATTGTCGTTTTTCCCTCACACGTGCTCGACAATCTCGAGACCATACCTCGTTGTCGAATCGAAGGTTGTCGGTTCGTTTTTCGTTGCTATATAGTTAAGGTCAGAAATCAGAAAGGGGGGACTCAGTCATCAAAAAAAATCAGAAAACCAGAAAGAAAAATCAGAAAAAACAAAAGCAAAAACGAGAGCAAACTTTGGTGGTATCGAAGTTCTCCGTTAAGCTCGTCGTCGTCCTCAGTTCGCTGCCCTCAAAAAGGTAATACTCTATCTTCGTAATCATGTTGAATTTCAGGGATTGTGGT
>JAPFFP010000070.1:1185227-1203737 GCA_026153255.1 Solanum medicagineum
CACACATAATACTTATAATATATATTATTGATTGAATTTAAAACATATTATAGTTATTTTTTTATTATTTTCTCTTATTAATGATGTTAAAATAATTATTATATTAAAAATATATTACTTATATTCTCAACGTGTATTAAAAATATCTATAATACATATGAAGTATCGAATTCAAAATGTATTACAATTGTAGTTTTTATGTCATGCCCGATAAAATTACCAAAATACCCCTAGAACGGAGACGTGCGCGTAATGCATCTTCCAAAGCTCCAATGGGAAATATGAGATTGGATTTGCGATCAGCGCGAAAAATTGAGTCAGAAAATGGTCTCGACCTGATTTAAGAGCAACCGGGTCAAAAAATAATTATTCGCAATTCGGCCAAAAGACAGTGAGGGTACGTGATAGGGCCACGATGCGGAACCACACTTATATTTTTCCTCAACTTTTTAATGGGATTGTATTTTCAAAATTTCATAGGTGCGGGATAGGTCCGCGTCGCGGACCTGTTACCTCGACCTGTTCCACCAAGGTTTAAAATTTTAAATCTTTTGAGGGGCATATTGGACTTTTCCCAACCGTTCCTAAACTTGAAACACGACCAATTTAGGTCGTTTTGATGAGTAAATAGGGTCAAAACCCCCCATTCTAAGCGCTTCTTCACAATACGTGAAAGTTAGGGTTTGAGAGAGAATAAAGAAGAACGTGAGATTGGAGAATTCTTGACGGGTGATTTGAAGAGCTTTATTCCAGGTACGTAAGGATAAACGAAAACATGAGATTGTTCTCTCATGTTTCCCATAGATGGTCCTAGATGAGAGTTGAAGGTTCTTGAGTCTACATGCATGATCCTTGATTATTTTCTTAAAAAATCATATTTACTACATGTATTTTCATATGTTGATGACCATCATAAACCTGTTTTCTTGAATGGATTATTTTCCATGAGATATTGTATAAACCCTATATGTTAACTTTTGAAAGCATGCATGAATGAATCTAGGGATGGAGTCTAGAGTCTTGACGTGAGTATGTTGATGGGAATATAGATATAAGTATGAGGTTGAGTTATTTGAGCTTGATGATCCTATGAGTCTTCATAATTGAGTTCTTGATATGTTGTCTAAACGAGTTCTTCTAATTGATGATCTGAGTTCTTGAGTTCTTAAATGAGAATTGAGTTCATTGAGATGAATTAAAGTCCCTAAAATAATAGAGGACCCTTGAGTTTGAGTTAATAAGATGATGAGAGTCTCCATGAGACTAATTGAGATGATGAGGGTCTCCATGAGACAAATTGAGATGATGAGTGCCTCCATGAGGCTTACTTGAGATGGTGACGAGGAGTCTTATGAGCATTGAGTCTTGGGAGGAGTATCCAGCATCAAAATGAGTAACAGTGACTTCCACTTGCACTCATTACCTACGCCGGCCCAGCGTAGGAGCGGATTGAACCATTATATCTCATAGTCCTCTCTCAAGTTTACATCCCTGAAATCAATAGAGTATGGTAGAGTTCAAATTCCTTGTAGATCATATTCGTTCCATACCTGGCAAGTACGGAACAGCTGTGGCAACATCAGTGTGATTATTGTACAACCCCTTGCTTATAAATGGTTGTTGTCGGTTAAGAGAAACTCCTAGAATGTTCCTAAACTGAGTAATCTGAGTTGAGATGAGATGATGAGACGAGTTAAGATGAGATAATTTGAGATGTGTCCTTTTGAGATGAGTTTGATGTGGTTGATGAGTTGATGGGTCACTTGTCTACGCTTTATTCTTTCTTTAGATAGACATTTGACATGTTGATTGATTTCTATATTAAGTTGATATAGTTTCTATATTATTCTACTTGTTTCGATTTCACTCAACTATTTTACATACCAGTACATTCCACGTACTGACGTCCCCCTCTGGGACTGCATCATTTCATGATATAGATACAAGATTTGGAGATCATCAACAGGCGCGTTGTTGAGGACTTGAGACGTTCAGCTGATTCGTGAGCCTCCCCTACTTCGGAGGATTCATTATAATTATTTCATCTTTCTTTAGAGTTAGATTGATTAGCTTTATTTTGATTGAGGTAGCCATGGTTTTGTCATTGGCACCGGTTGATAGTGATAGAGGTTTCATAGACTAGAGTCCAAGTTGATGTTAAGACTTGTTGAGCTAGTTTCTTTCTACTAGCCTATTTATTTATAATATTATTTTTGAGACTAAAAGATAAGATGTGCCCATTTATCTTCCTTGATTAATAAGATTGTTGATTGAATGAATGTGATGAGACCAAGTGGTTCGCTTGGGGACTAGCAATAGTCTCTAGGTGCCGGTTACGTCTAGGGTACCCTCCCGGGACATGACATTTTATTTATTTATTTTTATTAATGGTGTCAAAAATATTATATCTGAATTTTAAATATTTAAACACTATTTAAATTAGTTTATATTTTACCATATTAAAATTGTGTCAATGCATTATATATGTATTTACATAAAATAAATCTTCTAATTTAAAGAATAGTAAGAACCTCACTTGCGTAATATTCAATCTAAAATTGAATTTTAAATTAAAATAATTAGTTAATATTTTTAAAAGAAAGAGAGAGAAAGAGAAAGTAATAAAGAGAAATGAAAGAGAAAAGAAATCCTTCTCCTTCTTCTTGCTATTTTTGATAAAAATATAATTATATTTGGTAAGAGTTAAAATTATGTTAAAACTCGTAATTTTGATTAAAAAATATATTATTTATGTAAATGACCCTAAAATATAATTTTAAATTTGACACAAATTATATTGTTAAAGAGTACAAAATATCAATTTATTCAAATGGTAAAGTATGTAATTATTATGATTTATATAATTTTTTTTAGGTAACATAGCACGTGAAAGAATTTTTAAATAGTTAAAAAAAATGAAGATTTTTAACGATAATTTCTACAAGTTGTTTTATTTTTCTGAAAGAAATTTTTATTAAGAAACAAGTTAATTGTAAAGAAGTTTGTATACTGTTACGTCATCTCTGTATCAGTGATTAGGATATCATTACTTAACATGACTTAATCAGCAAAAAGGATAGTACTTGTTGAGTATTCATATTTTGTAGCTAGCCACATCATATAATAGTGAAAAAGCACAAATAAGGACCATGATCCGAAGTAACTTAACGGCTGTCATGTTAAGAAGGTAATTTCACTCGCGCTCTTGACCATTGAAGAAACGATCAAGAAAGTATTGCGCTCCCATATTAATTATTGAAAATGCTAAAGTTCTATTCTAAATTATTTTGATTAATTTTTTTAACAACATAATTTTCATCAACAAAATGAAAATATTAATTAAATTAAGTAGTTAAAATTTCGAAAGAAAAAAAGTAAATGTTGGTCAAAATCTTTTTGTGGTATACACAAGCACCAAATGTTCACTTCCCTATGGTATGTCCCAATCATAATTTTCTATAGGATAGATTTGCAAAAATATGAATATTTTGCATTATCATTTAAATTTTATTTCTAGTTAAAAGAGTACGTACAAAAATAACCTTTGTACCTAACTTTGATTGCAAATTTTGTCGGTATGGAAACAAATGTACTATTACAAGCATTCATAACTTTAGCATAAATTATTCATAATTCTGCTAAATTAATAGATCATCTATTTCATAATTAAAAGTATAAATAAAATTGTTTATCATAATTATCCTTTTATTAACCCCTAATTACTTCTATAGAAAATGTATAGTTAAAAAAGAATTACTATTAAATCATTAAATAAAGGATAAACATAAAAAAGTCTCAACACACACTTGCACGCTGATTGATCAAGTTCATAATAGTTCACATTGAAGACCAGAGTGAACATTTAACGTTTTCAGATCATTTTGTCTTCTTCAGCTTAGTGACCCGTCTTTTTATATATATCAGACTAGTCAGATCTTGTATTTATTTTGATCAACTTTTGAAACTTGTACTCAATTTATTTTATGTATATAGCAACTCTATACTAGTAACGTTCAGATTGTGAGAGAGATTCCTATATTTTCTTGTAGTTATATATTTTTAGTTAGTTTTGTTTCTGTCTCTCTTATTTGCTGCCTTTGCTTAATTCTGACAGCTCTCCGTCGAATAATATCAAATATGTATAATATTATAAATCTTACCGACATAAATTATTACATAGTAATTGAGATCACTCCACTTATAATAAGAAGTCTTTGAGGATAGAAATAAATTCTCAAAAACTTCACTATCTCAAAAATAATTTTCATAATATTTAAGTTCAAATTTAATCCAATTTTAAATATCAAATCGAGTTGAGTGACTCGAGTCGAAACGGGGTTGGGTTGGGGGTGGGGGCGGCGGCGAGGGCGAGGTTGTGTGTGTTCCAAAAAGGTAGTTGAGAAATACATTGTTTGACAGAGTGGCTAGAAAGAGCATCTTCCATCTATCACTATCAAAGCTCTCCACATGAACAAATGAAAATGGTGCATAAGTTTTCTTCTTCTTCATCTACCATTTCTTCCACACTACGTCGTTTTCGTTGTCTAATCGCCATATTTTCCCCATATTCTTCTTCCTAAACTCCAAATTTGTTAATATTCACGGTTTCAAAGTCCAAAACGCAACTCTCCGTTTTCCCCAAAATTTTAAGGTACGTAACAGTTTTTCTCACTCTGAATTACTATTTACGATTTGGATTTTTCTAATTTCCTGAATTTTATGATTTTTTTTTTTTGCTTCGGTTGAAAAATTGCTGGCCAGGTTGATATCAGTAGAATAATTGACTCATAATTTGTTCATTTTCGAAGCTGCAAACACTAGTTTAAGGATTTGAATTGAGCTAGTTACAATTTGATTTACTGATTTTTTAAAAAAAATTTGCTAAAATTGTTAACTAGGTTGAGATCAGTAGAATAATTGACTCATAATTTGTCCATATTTTGAAGCTCTAAACCCTACGTTTGAGGATTTGAATCGAGCTAGCTGCAACTTGATTTCCTGTTTTTCATTTTTTTTTGAGTTATGCTTAAGTTGTTGGCTAGGTTGAGATCAGTAGAATAATTGACTCATAATTTATTCATCGTTCGAAGCTCCAAACACTACGTTTGAGGATTTGAATTGAGCTAGCTACCATTTAGTTTCCTGATTTTCGTTTTTTTTTTTTTTTGAATTATGCTACAATTGTTGGCTAGTTGAGATCAGTAGAATAATTGACTCATAATTTGTTCATCTTTCGAAGCTCCAAACACTATGTTTGAGTATTTGAATTGAGCTAGCTACAATTTGGTTTCCTGATTTTCGTGTTTTATATTTTGAATTATGCTAAAATTGTAGGCTAGGTTGAGATCAACAGAATAGTTGACTCATAATTGTTTCCTTTTCGAAGCTCCAAACACTATGTTTGAGGACATTGAGCTAGCTACAATTTTGTTTCCTGATTTTCCTGTCTTTTTTATATTATACTAAAATTGTTGGCTAGGTTGAGATCAATAGAATAATTGACTCCTAATTTGTTCATCTTTCGAAGCTCCAAACACCACATTTAAGGATTTGAATTGAGCTAGCTACAATTTGATTTCCTGATTTTCGTGGATATTTTCTGTTTTCTCTCTCTGTATTAAGTACTATTTAGGATTTGGATTTAGCTGACTACAATTTGATTTCCTGATTTTCGTTTTTGTTTTGTTGCTTCGGTTGAAAATTGCTGGCTAGGTTGATATCGACAGAATAATTGACTCATAGTTGTTTCGTTGTCAAAGCTCCAAACACTACGTTTGAGGATTTGAATTGAGCTAGGTACAATTTGATTTCCTGATTTTTGTGCTTTTTTATTTTTTTTATTTTAAAATAAGCTAAAATTGTTGGTAGGTTGAGATCAGCAGAATAGTTGACTCATAATTGTTTCATTTTTGAAGCTCCAAACGCTATGTTTGAGGATTTGAATTGAGCTCTAGCTACAGTTTGATTTCCTGATTTTGGTGGATATTTTGTTTTTCTCTATCTGTATTAAGAGCTATTTAGAATTTGGATTTAGCTAACTAGATTTCATGATTTTTTAAAAAAATTTCTTTTTGCTCCTGTTAAAAGTTGCTTGTCATGTTGATATCAACAGTATAATAGACTTGAGTGCAATTCTAAACTCATAATTATTCATTTTCGAAGGCTAAAACACTATGTTTGAGGATTGAAATTGAGTTAGCTACAATTTGATTTCCTGATTTTGGTGGACACTTTTGTTTCTGTTTTTTGCTAAAAATTGCTGGCCATGTTGATCAACAGTGTAAAACTTAATTAAATTTATGATCAATTAAGTTTAAAGTGATTAAGCTGCAAAGAATTTCTAGCGATTAAAGCTGAATTATGAGATGGAGGTTTCATTTTAGAGCAAATTTTAAAATGATGATATCATTGGTCAGAAGGGGAGCCTTGGTTTAACCGGAGAAGTTGCTACCATATGACCAGGAGGTTGCTATTTCGAGCTATGAAAATAGCCTTTTGCAGAAATGCAAGGTTTAATAGAACCTTGTGGTCAGGTCTTTCTCCAAACCACACAATAGTGGGAGCTTAGTGCATTGAGCTACACTTTTTTGATACCACTGGTCTAGAATTTTGTTTTATGGTACATTATCTTAGAATACAACAACATATCCAGACTCGTATAATCCCATAAAGGGGGTTTGGCGAAGGTAGGATGTTTGCAGACCTTACCCTATATTTGTGGGATGGAGAGGTTGTTTCTGAAGACCCTTGGCTTAAAAAATGTTTTTGAAGCAGAAGTGCAAGAATAAGTCAGCTTGGAATACTTAAAATTTTAAAATATGCCCATGCTCACTAATTTTTAGATGGCAAAATGCTTAAACATACTACATCTTTTGCTAGGTTTGTTCAGGGTTTAAGACCGGCTTTTACTTGTAGTATATTGTTGTTAGATGTTATATAAAACATCAATTGACTCCAATCTGCTTCTCCATTTTAATTCTTTGGTTTACCTCAATGCATCACAGTCATCAGCTTCTTTGCACTTCAATTACTGTTCTACTTTTAAAAATGTTTTCAGAAATATAAGTTTGATGACACTTGAATGTTGTTATTTTGCTCTTGCTGATTTGGGTGATTTTCCAATTCACATGGATATTCGAGTAAATTGATATGCATATAAATGTGTAGGATGTGACGGATATGTTGTGTAGTAATTTATGTATATATCTGTTTTTATGCAGATTCTTTCTTTTTGGGTACCAAGAATGTTGAATTTTAGCTAATTGTTCCCTTCGTACTTAATCGAACGAAACTTAATACATTTAACTGTGGAATGCCTGAATTTCAATAGTCGACATGAGTAGCAGACTATATTTTTGGTAATGAAATGTGTTTTTCTTTTAAAGTTGGTGTGGTACATTAATCCTAAGCTAGTTGGTGTCAGTTATGAGGTTCCTCGATAAACATTTTGCTCCATTTGGTCCTGTTTATTCCACTTCTCATTTTTCCAGAAAAAAAGAAATGACAATTTTTCCTTTTATATCTCACAACAGTGAATATTTACTTGTCACAGAAAAATTGGGGATGGCTAACATGTCATACTAATGTCAAGAGGCATTATGGTCGAGTAGGTTTCAAGTGGCACTATGGTCAAGTAAGGAACCTACTAAAGTATAGATTGAAATGAGTTGCAGCTGCTTTGGTGCCTCAACTCAGCGGCAGAAAAGGGGTGCTGATCTTGGTCATCAGGATACTGCAGGTTGGTGCTAGTTGAATCTTGAATATTAGCTGATCAGTTATTCTCAGTTGAATGATTTTTTTCTTTGTTTGATGCATTTGTCACAACTTTATATTGCCTTCAACGTTAAGCCCTATATTCCTCTGGGTCAAAAATCCATTTCTTAATAGCAACGAATGGAGCAATTTGTAAACTAAAAGAAACCTATTTATCGGTTAGTTGGTTGTGAATCATCAGAAATAAAATGTTCTCTATGTTTGCCCGGGCTTTTAGCTTAGTGATAAGAGTGTCGCAAGTGATGTGTGGATTAAGACGCACATCACAAGTTTGAATCCTGCTGCAAATAAGAACCTGGTATTTAAGTGAATAGTGGAGGGGTCTGTTCATTATTTACCAAGTTTCAAACCATATGCCAGCTGGCCCTTGGAGATTTCTTGGTTATATTAAAGAGAACATTTTCTATGTCTATAAAATATGCTATCAACCATGTCAAAATAGACATAGCTTTGCTATTTTTAGTGCCCAAGAGAAATGAAGCAGACTGACAGAATATCTGGATAGAAATTAGTTACTTTCTCAGTCTCATTTTGTGGCACCCTTTCCTTTTTAGTCCGTCCCGAAAAAAATGTCACCTTACTATCTATTTAACTTTGAAAAAATTCTACTTTTACTCTTAATGAAATGAATCTCTGCCACAAAAATATCTAAGAATTGTTTTAGACCATAAGTTTCAGACAATCTTCCTTTTTTTCTTAAACACCCGTGTCAAGTCAAAGGGTGCCACATAAAATGGGACAAAGGGAGTAAAAGATAACATACTAAACATAGTAAATCTAGTAATATAAGTATGCAAGAACCATTAGAAACTGAAGTGAGAATTGATATTAGTGAATGCATGTGCAAGGCAAGACTAATGGGAAGCCAAAGGGAAAGATAAAACGTAAAAGACAATATAAAATAGTTATTTTTATCAAGCAATCTGCCATTAGTTACTTCAGAGATGAACTGCTAATTTTGTTGAAGAAAGAAGAAGGCATTTCTAAGAGAGGTATATCTCAAGTACAGAAGGTAAATGCCTCTACTTGAAAAACATATGCTTATATGGAGAAAGGCCTTTTGGGTTGCTTTGAGTGTCTTACTAGGCTTGTCTCATGTAAAAACAAAGTGGCTCCAAGAACCTCAAATATGGATGAAGAATGAGGATCTGGTTCAGAAATCGGTGATTAGGAGCAAATATACTCTATGTCCTAATCCTAGTTTGTATATGTATGCTATATAAATGATGACATGTTCCAGAATCAGTTGGTATTTTGATTTTGATCCAAGGGGTCAATTTGTACTGGCCTTTGATTCCAAATGTAATGAAAAAGTCAATCAATCAATTACACTTCAATCTGATTAATTGGGGTTGACTATATGACCAATTGACCACTCTCTCCAGTATTTAGAGAATTCATATAATAATTAGACTATTTTTCGTTGGCCATCAAGTGGCTGCACCCTTCTTCGTTATCCAGCTTGGACGAGGTATCCTGTACAAAGCTCACTTAAATGGACTTGCTTCAAATTTGCTTCAGAATCTGGAAAAATGGAAGTTCTCTAACACTAACTAATGTGGTAGGTTTAATCATCGAATAGTAGCATAAGGCCTGAGGAGGACAACTTTGAGTATTTAGCTAACTAGGTTGATCAGATATCTGTCTCAGATCGTCTTATAAATGGTAAGGATAAACGGCAATTGGTCAAGTTTCACCAGTGATAGTTATTTTCACAAGAAAAGTCTACTGTACCAAGTGACATTTACAAAGTTATACAGCAGCCACGCATCAATACTCAGTTGTAGGATGAAAAAGTTCCATCTAGTGGTTGTTTCTGGTGCCACCACGAGAATTTGATGAAGATGCAATGTCATACACTCTATTCTTGGTCTAAGATTTGATGCGTTACATTTGTTGCTTAACATATACTTCTATCCATCTCTTTTCCACTACAACTTCAATCTTTACCTTCTGTTTCATGGACGCACTAATATTTTCTCTGTCAGGCTGCTCCACTGCAAAGACAAAGAATATTTCATATAGTGAATTACGAAGAGCAACCAACAACTTCCATCAAAGTAATAAAATAGGGCGGGGAGGTTTTGGAATAGTGTACAAGGTTCAACTCTATTCTATAAATACTTCTCTTCGTTTGTATTCTTGAGCTTTATTGCATGGACAACTTCCATTTGCATGGAACTCGCATGGTGCTATTTACAGAATTCTATTGCCAAAACCTTTAGATGTTTTTCTCATAATTTGTATGAAGAGATATAATAGGCGTTTTGGCCATAGATTCCAAATGTTTTTCACTTTATTTGGAATCTCTGGAGTTGGAATTGAAGATGAAGTTGTGTTTGGTCATTCTTTTTCAAATTGGAAATATGTTCATAATTTAAATGTACTTAAATACAACTTCAAAAGTGAAGATTGAGTTGGAAAACAAGTTATAAGCTGTTGTCCAAAGTTGAAATACAGTTTCTAGTTGGGTTTGAAATTTACATAACCAAACCTGATTTTCAAATAAAGTGAAAAGTTATTCCAGAGAAAAGGTGCATAAATTTCAAGGCCAAACAGGTATATGTTATCTGCAATTCTCCAAAATTTTGTATTCCAAACTTGTTACTAATTATGTGATTTGATTTTCATATTTTCTGCCTCCTATAGTAAGTTGTCCAGAGACGTCTTTAAGTCCTGCAGCTGCAAGTGTCAGTTCATGGTTTTTGCATATATGTAATATGAGTCATGAGATCAAGATATTTAGTGTATAACAAAGTCCTTGGACTGCGTTGCCATGTTTGTTGAATGATGATTTAACGTTAGAGCAACTTTGTAGGGAACTCTAAAAAATGGGATACAAGTTGCTGTGAAGACACTTTCTGCCGAATCGAGACAGGGGCTGCGTGAGTTTTTGACTGAGATTGAAACCATATCAGATATTAGACACCCCAATCTGGTTGAGTTGATTGGATACTGTCTTGATGGAAATAACCGGATCTTGGTCTATGAATATTTAGAAAATAGGAGCCTTGATCGAGCATTGTTCGGTAAATTTGCTTGGAATCAAAAAAGTACTTCACCATCTATGAAGGGATACTGAAAATGGTGCTTGCTTTGCAGGTTCCAGCACCAGTAATGTTAAATTAGAGTGGGACACAAGGGCTTCTATTTGCTTGGGTATCGGTGCAGGTCTTGCTTTTCTGCATGAAGAATTAGTGCCACATATAGTGCACAGGGATATCAAAGCTAGTAATATACTGCTTGATAAGGATTATAAACCAAAAATTGGAGATTTTGGACTGGCAAAGCTTTTTCCAGATAATATCACTCACATCACCACGCAGATAAAAGGAACCACGTATGTCTCCTGAATTTATTGTTGGTGTTTTCTGTGGCTATACTTCAAATCACATTCACATGTGAGCTTGGTGAGTGTGAGTGTGGATTATTCTAGAGGTTGGGTATCATTATAAATCTTTTATATGCACATTTTAAAGCAGTAGAAGGTATTCTTACACCAAAGGTGTGTTTGGAACAAAGGAAAATACTTTCCATGAAAAACTCTCTTGGAAAAGTTTTCCTTGAAAATAAGTAATTTTCTTATTTAGTATTTTTTTGGTAAGCATGCAGAAAATAGTCTCAGAAGCATATATATATGATCTAGGTAAATACTATGTGAGCGGGGGTGGTTGAAGTTGGTGGGCTATTGGTGGTAGGGGTGGAATGCAGTGTGTTAGAGGATAAGGAGGAGTAGAAAGTTGCTTAGGAAAATTATTTTCACCTTTCCTGTAGTCAATTTTCTCATTTTTAAGCAACTTGTTTTACTGGAGAAAATACTTTCTAAACATTTTGACCAACTAGACATAGGAAAAGTGGAGAGCTATCTTGCTATATCTAAATTGATTCGTTCTTTTTTTTTTTTTTTTTAAGAACTGTCTTGTCTGAACTATGTTTACTTATAATTTACCTCTTCTAGTAGTCAAGAATCAAGAACAAACGTTCTTCATAGCACCTTGCGACTGTATTAGTCTATGAATTCACTGTCTTTCCCCTATTCTTTACTTATATTATTTTAACTAAGAAAAATAGTGGATTCTATAATCTGCCTCGAACTACTGAAGTTTTCTGAATGATTGGTGTTATGGAGTACCTAGGTCTCCTGCTTTAAATTTTGAAATGGTGTCATGGGGTGACTGAAAGCAGTGTTCTTACTTCTTTATCTTTTTCTTTTCCAAACAGTGGCTATCTGGCACCTGAATATGTTATGGGCCGTCAATTAACATCCAAGGCGGATGTTTACAGTTTTGGGGTCCTAATACTTGAAATAGTAAGTGGCAGGAGTAGTGGCAGTGGTACATGGCAAGGGCAGAAGTTTCTCCTGGAATCGGTGGGTATAATTTTCAAATTCCTTAAATTTCTTTCTAGATATGCATTCTGTTTCTCAGTAGCATCAATAGTGTATTGCATGGTTTACTTGCTTGCATTTGCAACTAGCATTTTCATATACTGTTTATCGTTATTTAAAATACGAAAATTGCTAGGCATGTCAACATGTGATTCTATAGATAATATGGGTGAATCTATTGATGATAAATGTATATATCAATGAGAAAATTTAATCTGCTTGAATATCAAACTAATTTGGATGTTTATTGAATTACCCATCATGCTCTATTTGGGGGACATTTCTTGCCAATACTGCAAATAAATCGTATTGCCAATACGACAAATAAATCGTATTTTATTTGCGCTTAAAGCCCTAACGAACCTTGAAACTTCTTTTTTTGTTTTGCATTTTTTGCTTTTGATGTCACTGAATAGTAGTACCGTAAAGTCTATTAAGCCGGGGAGGCAGCCATATACTAGTCATTCAAAAAGACAGAAGAGTAAGCAATGCAAAGAAATGTGACAATACACAGATATGTTGAGGTTTTGCTAGTTGAATCTTGCAGTTTTCAGGCTTAATATTGAGGGAACTTTCAAGATTATAGCAAATAAAATCTGTTCCTTACCCTTTTTGTCTTCTCGCAAATTTATGATGTCTCTTCTTGAAAACACAGCATCCCAACATTCTTCTAACTGCCAAAGGTTTCATTATCTAACGACAACTCGAATTACAATTTACTGTTATCAGGCATGGCAATTCTACGAAGAGGGAAAGCTGTTAGAGTTGGTCGATCCAGAAATGGGTGATTTTCCAGAAAAAGAGGTCCTCAAGTACATTAAGGTAGCTCTCTTTTGCACACAAGAAAATGCAAATCGAAGACCGATGATGAGCCAGGTTCTTGACATGCTCACAAAAAAAATCAAGCTAAACGAGAAAGAACTCACACCACCAGGATTTTTCCAAGATTCGAGCGGTTTTAATAGCTCACAACTTAAACTGAAGTCATCTGAAAGCAGCACAAGTCATCAAATGAGTTCTGTACCTCTTTCAATTACTCAGGTGACTCCTAGATAAATCAATTACACATTTGTGAATGGCAATTGAATATATTTAGTAAGAAATTATTATTACCTATGGGGCTTTGGTTCAGCGATGAGGATGCAACACGTGATATGTGGATTAAATGCACTTCATGAGTTTAACTCGTGCAGCAAATAAAGTCTAGTATTTAAGTCAGAAAGAGGACAGATGGCAGGACCATACACCCCGGAGTTTCAAATGTGTGTACCAACTAGAGTTGGAGCAGAAGCCATAGGGAATTCTTTATTATCAATAAATGATATACTCCATTTTTTACTATCTAATTATTTGGTTGTCTTTAAAAGGAGTTCGTGTTTTCATCAGTCTAATAGAATGATCAGACTAGTCAAATTGTATAATCTATATATTTTAAATTTATTTTACTTTGTTTTCGTTTAGCCAATGGCCTACTGGAAACCTTTTTATCTCTCGGAGTAAGGTATGTGTACACTCTATCATTTTCAAATCCATTTGTAATATTTTACCTTTTTTTAGATCTATCTCCCATCCTTTTTTAAAAAAAAATTGGGGACAGGGGAAGGGGAAATTGGATGGGGATTACAATGTGGAGAATCAAATCCTCACCAACAAGGTGAGAGTTCCGATAGTCAACCAACTGAGCTACTAAGATCCCTCAGATGTATCTCTCGTCGTCGCATTGGGTACTACTACTCATTGCACTAAGGGTTGTTTGCTTGAGTGATTTACAAAAATAATCTTAGAGGTGAGTGTTCACTGGACTTATCCATCGGATAGAAAATTTCAGAAGAATCTTTTTTTGAAACGTGTCAAACTTGAGATCTTAAATAAACTATTTTATTATTGTGGCTAAAGCCTCTCATTAAAAACGAAATGAAATATTTAAAGGTATATTTAAATAAATGTCTCGTTCTTTTTTAATGGATCGAAAAAAGAAAGTGTCTACGTAATATGAAAAAAAGGGGATGAAAAAGTACCAAGTATAAAAAATGCCAGTTCGTTTGGGACAGACTAAGAAAAGAAAATGAAGTCAAACAAGTTGAGACAAAAGTTAGTAGTTTTAGAGCCTTTGCAACACATAATATCAATGACATATAATGATACAAAATGGAGCCTCTAGGTCAATCACAAAACCCACAAAGATAAAGAAAGTTAAAACAATATCAACACTAGAGAGGGAAAAAAGCTTTGTATGAACATGAAAATCGTCTCAACTTCAATTACAAATAAAAGATCTTGATGTTTAGAACACCAAAATGCAGCTGCATTCACCTCAAATCAACAGAATGCGCACAAGGCAAAGAATATCGAGCACCAGAAATGGTTGTTTCCGTATCATGTAGCTGGATGTTTTCTTGTCCCTCAAGAGAATAAAGAGACCTCCACAGTAGCAGGAACTGGTTCTTCTGATGTCTGAGTAACAGGGGGTTCACTAGCAGGTATGTTATCTCTGGTAGCAGGTGCAGTTCCCTCTGCTGCTGCATCTTTAGGGTTCTTCGCATCTTTTCCGTCCTTCCCATCTTTGGCAGGTGTGGGTGGTGGTGGTGGTAGCATATGAGGTGGTGGGTTGTGCTTAAGCTTCACCAAGATATGACGCATCCTTGAAAGATCGGTGGGTTTTCCAGGTTTGGGCCCTTGGATGACTGTGATGGATGGCTTCTTCTCTTGATCCTTCTTCCGTCCTTTCTTCTCAATATTCGGAACTTCATTAGGAACAAGGTCTGCTATGGCTTTCCAATACTGTTTATCAGCTTCTTTATGGAACTTTTCTTGATTAGTTATGTACACCTGTTTCAACGGGAAGTAAAAACAAAAAAAAAATTAGAGATACGGAACGTTGTAAGAGTGATAGGGTGGAACTCACAACTCTCCGGAAAAAAACTTACATTCTCTTTGTCTCGGTTGTTAGTCTTATTGGTCTCAATATTGAGCTTTCTTTTCTCATAGAATGCTTTCTTATGCTCTTCACCTTCCTCAATAATTCTGTTTCTGATTTCTTTTTCTCTCTTCTCATTTTCCTCAAGACGGATGGCATTTTGCCTGCATCCCAACCAAAACACAAATTATAACGAATCTAACAAGGAAAACAGTATTCAGGGTACCATTTCTGTTTTCACAAGCATCACTAATCAGAACAGGAAAAGGAAAAACTGATTTGAATCCAGCCAAAAGCATCAATGGACTCAGATAACAATCACACATCGACCTCACCATCCTACTTCTGCCTTTTTTTTCTGTTAAAAGTATTCTATAAGATCAAGAAGGGTAGAGGCTTTTGCACAACCAATTACTTCCGCGATGAATAAGCCGCTGAAACAGTCAGCTAGCAGCAACCAGAACATGAATGATATTGTAATAAGTCCATCCACATGCTTCTGACTTGACATTTTCTCATATGAACAAGATCAACATTAAGGAGTTGTTTTTCTCCTTTAACAAAATGGAATAACCTATAGTGTCAACTGTGGTTCTAATTATCCTTTATAATTGGCAATGAGTATTGAGTGACTCCAACACCAGAAAGCAATCCAACAAATGAAAGCATAAAAGAGAATCATTTGAACCTAGGGACTTCAAGAAACTACTGAAGTTTCAGATCTAAGGTGGAAAAGGGAAGAAATTAACACAAAAGAAATCATATACTTCAAACATTATTATTGCCTAAGTTGCTCGGACTCTTTACTTTTGGTGCTGCACCCGTGTCGAAACGACATGGGTGTAGGTGTGAGTGTGGGATTCGTGTTCGATTTGGTCAACCAGTTTCAGGAATTTTGACTAAAATCGATGGGGAAAGGTAGGACGGTTTTAATGATTTCTGTAATCAATACAAAAGTTCAAGTGAAATTGAAGAAAATGGGTATCTTTTATATAGAAATTTTGATGTCATGCCTTTTTTTTTTAATCTCCTTCCAAGATTTTGTTCAAGTTTTCCACAGAGTAAATCATAATTTAAATTTTATCACTCTATTTTTAGATATTTTGATTATTTTTAGGCGAATTCCAGCATCTGTATCCATACATGGATCCATATTTCCGAATCTTAAAAATTATATCATGAAGAATCCGACCTCTAGATCAGCACCGATATTAAACACACGCACCCGAGTCCAAGCAACTTAGATTATTGCTCCAGTGACTATACAGGTTAATTTCATGTTACTATGCTGTTTGAGAGTCAAACTTCCATTCTTTAACTGCAAATATTAATTTCAGAATAGATTGAAAAATCATACTATCCAATAAAGTACCTTTAAACTACTCCCTCCATTCCTTTTTAATTGCATTAGTTTCCTTTCTGAGAGTCAAAAATTATATAAACTTTGACTAGCATTTTATGATGTATTTTTAATCATATTAATTTGAAATTTCTTTTTTGTAATTTATAGTACTCATATAGTTTTTGAATATATAAATTTTTATTTAAAAATATCGAATTAATATAATCAAATTTTTAGCTTTAAAATTTAATCAAATTAATTCTCAAAAAGTACAACATGACAACTAAAAGGAACATTAGCTTTAAAATTCAGTCAAATTGACTCTTGAAAAGCATAGCACGACAGCTAACCAAGGAACAAAGATAGTAGTCTTCTATTGTATTGATTCTATCTCTAAAATGCTGATAATCATCATTTGATTTCAAGCCAAAAATCATCAACTTCTTAACTTTTCGATGAAGTTGCCCAGACTCTCCAAAAATGTTACCGCACTTGTGTCAGATCCTTCAAAAATACACTATTTGAGTCCGAGCAACATAGCATTTTCGATGAAGTAATCCTCATCAGGTAATAATTTTCTATTTCCAAATATGATCAATTACTTGCAGATCTACTAAGCATTCAACAACAGATCTGCAAACTTCTCCCCAAAGAAGTAGTGAATCAAAAGTTTCGGCGACTTATTAGTCTAAACAACTTAAACTTGCTAATTTAAGCTCACTGAAACATTAAGAACTGAAAATAAAGCCTATCATATTGAAATTAACAGCATATCTACAGTTGAATCCATGGAAAGCATATATGTAACAGGATTCAAATTCAAAAAAAGAAGAGTTTAACAGCATAAAATTTTTGTATCAAGGATTCATGACGAAGTTACTGTATTAATTAGCAAAAATTCGAATTCCAGAAACAAAATCAGAGCTAACCTTCGCCATTCGCGCAGAGCGAAACCTTCCTCTCTCATTTCATTCGGTGGAGGAAGTACCGGTCCATCGGAGCTGAAAATTCCTTCAGAATCCTCACCGAGATCATAAGGCCTACCGTTTCCATTCGCGATCGGAGCCTTCGAGTCATCGAAAGGAGTTGACTGACCCGACCCGAACCCGTAGGGATCGGAATTGTTGACTCTCTGAGAAACTTGATCAACTGTAATTTCCTCATAAGGCGGCTTGTCGACGGCGGAGTAGTCGCCGTCGTGGAACAAAAAACTTGCCGCCGTCGCCGTAGAGTCGTCGCCGGCCATAGTGAACGACTCAAACGAAGCCATTCTCTTCCCTTTCTTATGTTGTATTGGAATTTTGGATCTCTCCTTATATACTTGTCCTCAAGAGGTTAGGAAAAAAAAAAGGAAGAAAGAATGCCTAGACTTCTGAAGTCTCCAGTTTGGAATTTTAATTAATAAAGAAGTCCTATGTGTTTTTATTAGGGTAAAAATTTATTAATAAAATTTGAATTTTATAAAAAAGAGTTTGAGACTCTAAATAACTTACTACAAAAATAAGATTATTAAAAATTAACAACTAAAGGAAAATAAATTTAATGATGATGTTCTTATATTAGTAAATAAAATAAAGAGGATTCATATAGTAATGGGCAAATAACGATTTTAGTCCTTTGTGTTATTGCATTATTTGAGTTTTAGTCCTTGTATTATTTGACTAAGCATATTAAACCTTCAATTAACTGAAACATGTGATATTGATTCTTCAAACTAACTGAAGGTAAATATTTAACGGTCAAATAACGATTTTAGTCCTTTTGTTATTGCATTGTTTCAGTTTTAGTCCTTGAATTATTCGACTGAGCACATTAAACATCCAATTAATTGAAACGTGTGATATTGGTCCTTCAAACTAACAAAAGTAAAATATTCAATAGAATTATTGGCTCACAACGACAAAGGTGTGCATGAACATAAATTATTCATTTGCTTACATTGTTTATATATTAATATATGATAGACTATATATAATATGAGAGGAAAAATTATTACATCACCATAAATAATATTACAACAACAACAACAACAACATTACCCCAACGCCTCAAAGGCTCCCGCCCATTGCGGGGTAAGGGGGGGTCGGATGT
>JAPFFP010000070.1:1215692-1226914 GCA_026153255.1 Solanum medicagineum
TTGCTCCTACTAGCAGAATTTGCTGATGCTAAAGAGACATTCAATGATTTTATCTTCTTTACATACTGAAATGCTGTGGTATCAACCTCAGACTCCCTAAGTGCTGTTTCAATTATTTCAACTTCTGATTGAGGTAAGCTTTCAGTCGAGATAAGATACATAATAGCAAACCGCAGCTTATCCACCTTCGTCCCTTTTCCTTTGAGAGCTCCAATGAGCTCACTGCGATCAATGACCCCTCTTACCATCATATCATTCTCCTTCTTGGCATATGAATCAAGGGATCTCTCCTTGATCTCACCTAACAATGCTGTAGCAATATTGGTGTGCTTATCAATGACTTGCTTTCTCTCTGTCAACTCAGGAAGGGAATTTACAGCATTCATCAAATGCTTGGTATTGCCAACCAAGTCCGTCCCATCAAACTCAGCCCCTGAGTTCCCACCAGTTTTTTTATTTACCTCCTCAACATCCTTCTTATACTTGTTCAACTGAGCTTCTATCTCCACAGCAACCTCTGGGAACTCCAACGACCAATTTGCCACCCAAAATGGATCAGATCTGTCCAACTCATATGATTTCATACCACCTTTCTCCCCCTGCACACTCAATCTGTTCAATCTCAAACCAAGCACATCATGAACAAGTGGTCTATACCTAAAATCATGCTGTATAGCCACTGACAACTCAAAGTTTCTATCGAATAAACACAAAATTGGCCTCTGAAATGAGCTAGTGAAATTCCCAGCCTCAGAGAATAAATTATTTCTAGCTAACAGATGGTCTCTCAAACGTTGATCCAACAGGGATGCCACCATCTCAGCAGGCCCACCACGGGGACATCTGATGATAGGGACAACAGCAAGAGTAGCCAACACACAAAATAAGCCACTGACAATCTTTTCAATGATCTCTTCGATTTCTTTATCCCCAGCAGAGGGATCATTCAGTTGAAGGTAACAGTTCTTGTAGGCAAGTGAGAACAAATTATCCTCAAGCGTGACAAACTCCAAGTACTGATCATGCACTTTTGAGATCCGTTCAATCGAGTCAGAATTAATAGTGCCTGGAGCAGAAACAAATCATGCAGCAATTAATATTTCAAATATTCACCATGCACCGCCCAGAAAATTGTATTAACTATAAAGTGTTTCAAGTTTAAGTCGATCAATTGTCTTTCTCTCCATAGATCTAAGCAACCCTTTATGTACTGGGATACAAAATTATCTTGCTTTGTTTTTTTATAAAAAAAAAAAAAAGGGATTGAATTAGTAGATCTTTTTAGCCCTTATCCCCTCGGAGGAAAAATTGGACTAGCTGGGTGTAATGATCCTACTTAATAGAAATAAATAGTCAAATATCAACTGGGGATTCAAAGTTGGATTACAGAAGAATAACTAAGCCTTGATTTAGGCAGAAGAATAATTGAAATACTGAGTTCGTGGCTGAGATCATGAATGCATTAATAAGGCGCAAGTATAGGGATTGCAGCCACATCAGCTGCTATTGAGGTAGTTTAACAACCTAGAAGTGAGGAGTCAAATCTGTAACTCTTTCTCTTCTTCCTAGTGTTCTGTCCCTCTTTTTGGTTCTTCTTCTCCTAATTTCAGATCTTCTTCCTTCTTTCTACAGATTCATGACTAACCATGGATGCACAATTATCCTGGATGTCATAGATTAGTTCTGTTTTTCATTTTCTTTTAGTGAATATGTAATTTTCCATTTCAGAATAATCAGAAAATTGTCCCAAAAAACACAAGTGTTTCTCTTCTTATTGTGAAATTCAGTCAGGTCTTATTGAGATCCTGACACTGGAGTGAGTGAAACAGAATTGCTCATCCCTCTATTTGGATACATTTCATTCCGGTATGACCTAGCATTTCAAGCATAAAGTTTTTTCAAAAGAAGAAGGTATATACAGCACCTGAAGCGAGATCCTCGAGCAACGGCCTGGGAATAGAAGAGGAGAAGTTCAAATGGAAAGAATCGTAGAGAAACTTGGAGGCATCGGCAACGATATGCTGTACATTAAGATGGGTGGGTTGGACGAAGTAGACAGCAGGAACATCGTGGACGGGTTTGCGCTCCTTGTCGATAAGGAAGTAGAGGGTGACACCATGTTTACGGAGGTCCTTGACGTGAATCAAAGGGGATAAAATATCTTGGCAGAATCGATCATAAATAAGGATCTTGTATACCTCCTCGTTGGCAGTGGCACCAGCGTTCACCGGCTGGTTCAGATTTAACATCCGCGTAATGCACTCTGCAATTCAACAAGTGATTAAATTCATAAAGGATAAGTGCAGAGATCGAGAGGATGTAAGGAGAAAGAGAATTCAATTACCAGTTTGCTTTTGACGAAGATTTAGCGCCATTGCTTTTGAGCTTCAGAGAATTACGAACGAGGAAAGATATGATGTTTGTAGAGGAAGATTGATAGGATCTGTTCAGGGGGGCGGAGCTACTGAAGGTAAAAATTGTTGAAGAAGGAAGGAAATGGGGTTTTGTAGACGAAGATTAGAGCTTGTTCAGGTCCAAAAAGCAAAGACTCATATATTTAATCCTGCTGCACAGTTCTTCTTGTTCTACCCGCAGCGCAGTGGATAAAGCTCTAGAATGTGTGCATGTGGTCGAGGGTTCGAACCTCTTTTCTCACCTTTTTAATTTATTTATGATTTTGTCAAAACTGCCCACCTAATCCTTTACTCTACTGTTCGTTTCAACTCCTTTTTATATTATTTTCCTTTTTATTTTGTCTCCCATGGTCCAGTTAGATTTCTTTTTTAGGAGTCCTTAGTAGTATCCTTCATCTATTTTTATTTGTGAACTTTAATTTGACATACCTTTAAAAAAAAATAATTTTACCAAATCACTACTTTTATATATAATGAAATTAATTTTTTCAAAAATAACTATAGTCAAATATAACATTAAATTAAAAATTAAGTAATCACAAATTATTTATTGATTACAAAGTGGACAAGTAGAAGTGGATGGAGGAATAGTACTTGTTAATTTTTTCTAGAAACTTATATTTTTTTGCTTCACTGATGACTCGAACTCACAATCTTTACGTTGAAAGTACAAAATATTTATCGTTCAAGTATATGTCCGATTTAATAGAAACTTTGATTTGGATATTTATTTGTACTAAATATAAGATAATATTTCAAATAAATTTTTATCAAAAGAATTAGAAGAAGTAATATGCAATTATACATGCATCATTTTGTCAACGATATTTTTGTGCCATTACTATGAACACATGCAAGCGATAGCTCATATCCAACGACCTCCTTTGTTACTTGACCATGAGTTGGTTACATAAGGCTTGCCTAATACGATTTATGTCTATTCTGTGATCTGCAAGCTAACACAATGAACAAGTTACCATAATATACTCAACCAAAGAGCAGAGACTATGATAGAAATTGTGAATTTTTCTCGGATTCAAAAGGAAAAAAAAAAACTCAACTAGAGAAATGCATTTTAATTTCAAAATAGAGGTAAAAAGTTATGATGACAAACCTAAAAGAGGAAAAAAGATATTGACAACAAAAATTAATACTATATTTGATTGACTAATTTTCAAATATTAGAGTAAATCAAGTTAATATTTTAAAAGTAAAATTTGCACATTCAACAACTATACAATAAGTATGATAAATTGCAGTTCTTTCTCATATCTCCTTAAAAAAGCCTACAAAATTTATGCGAAATAGCAAACATATGTCTTAGCTATAATTTCACTTAATCATTGAACGCGCCTACAGTTTGACTAGTTTTGCTAAACGCATAATTGAGTTCTTAATTGTATAAGGTCCAAATTTGTATACGCTTATCCTAATTATTCGCATACAATTTATTGATATATTTAATTTGAATAAATTATACAAAATTCATAATTGTTGACTATTTGTATGCAATTTGTTAAAGCATTTGACTTGTATAAGTTGTGAAAACTTCATATACAAATTTTGTATATACATACCCTGTTTGTATATTCGCAAGCGAAATTATACAAATGAAAAGTTATTTGTATGAAATTTGCTCAAAAAATTTTACTCAAATCAAATGTCTTGCAAAAACAATCTCTCGAACTTCACAAAATAAGGGTAAGATATGTGTGCAAATCACCCTCCACGACCCCACTTATGGAATTAGACTAGTATATTTAAATCTTCGCATAATTCCACAAGTGGGATTTGTGGTAGGTAGGATTTACACAAATCTTCCCCTTACCTTTGTGGGGTAGAGCAGGTTGTTTCCTGCAGACCTTCAGCTCAAAAAGAAGTGTAATCAAAACGGAATTGAAAGGAAAATTAACAAGATGAACGTTAGACGTTTGTAGTCCGGCCCTTCCCCAGACCCCGCATGTCGTAGGAGCTTAGAGCACCGGATTGCCAAACAGAGAAATGAAGCTACTAGTAGTGAATACAAGGGAGGATCAAAATATTACAGATTAGAACTGAGAGGATCAGAGAACTTCAAATGAGAAAGAATTGCCATGATGCCATGGTACTGGAATAAGTTGAATGTAAAAATTTACAGCCCAAAAATGCTAGAATATACTTACTGTCTAGAACTTAAACAACTAAGCAATATATCCTAAACCCTATCCCAAGAAGAAGTCCAAAGGATCTATCATTTACATTTTCTAAGCAAAAATCTACAGAAACTGATCTAAGTCTCATCCTCATTTGGGTGTAACCAACTAAAACCCAACCCCTGCACAAGGTACCAATGGCTATAAAAAAATGGATCATATAAATTTTTGAAGATATTCTCAAAATCATCTTTTAGTAAGGTCATCTTTTCTGTCAATACTATGGACCCTAAACCAATGTCTCGGTTGTATATGCTGCTAAACCAGTTTTCAAATTTAAAAAAAAAATTAAGATAAGCCAAGCCGCAATTAAACATCAGCTTACTGCAAAAAGGGGATGCCGATCAAATCTTGAAAAGGTACTCCAGGTCCTCCACAGTGAGACGCGTCTGTCGGCTACCAGTCTCATCCTCTCCAAACGCAGAGGCAACCATCTCTCTTTTCTTTTGCTGTGAATATCAGTGTTACCACATATTAGAATTCTAGAATATAGAGGAAGTGAGAAACCAGCAAAGATGCAGAAACAGGAAACTACAAACGGGACTTGAGAAAATAATGAAACCCAGTGATGTCTGGTGTTGACATCTAAATCCTTCAACAGAAGATCATGACCATCTGCTTTTATCATTATATTGATAGAAATACTGTAGGCATGTTGCTGACTTAGAAATAAAAAGTGAAAAAAGATGAATAATGTAATACCTGAAGAGCCAAAATACGATCTTCAACTGTATCTTTTACAGTCAACCGCAAAACTGTAACAGGGCGGGTCTGTCCAATCCGATGCGCCCTGTCGATTGCTTGATCCTCAGTGGTAGGGTTCCACCACAGGTCCAAGAGAAGAACATGACAAGCTGCAACCATGTTAAGCCCAAGGCTTGCAGCTTTCAGAGACATAATTATGACTGATACCTGGCATAAAGCTTCAACATTTAGTCCTGTGATTTATAAAATAGAAAAAGACACACTCGGCACCAAGAAGATGAATATCTTTTAACCTCAGGAAGTGTGTTAAAATCTCTGACAGCCTTGTCTCTAGCAAGAACAGACATCGTTCCATCAAGTCTACGGTACTGAATCGAGGAATTTTTTAGGCAAGCTTCAAGTAAATCCAACATCCCTGTCCACTGAGAAAAGACAATTGCCTTCTCTCCCGCTATTGTGGTTGTGTCTTTGGCGCTTCTATGCACGCTGGGTTCTCCTGCATGATTATCACATGTATTTTCTGAAGGAGAAGCTCCTTCATTATCTGATCCTGAAAGGCGACCACTATGAGTGCAAACCTTATGTTTAGGCAGAGATTGCAGCACCTGAAGAGCAGCTTTAATCTTGGATGAATCATATGGCTTACAAATCAAACTTTCATCCACATCAGAGCCAGCACAGTCAGGGTTATTTTGCAGCCTGGGTTGGTCAGATAGAGAGTCGCTTAACATTGCTTTAGTGAACACTGAAGAACCACTCAGCTGAGCTTTGCAAGCTGATACAGGACACTGAGTGTCATCACCAGTTAGATGCTCACTAATACATTGATTGCAGAAGACATGTCCACAAACTGTTACAACAGCATCTTCAGGTGGATCCTACAAGATTGTTAAAAAAATGCATAAGGAGGCAAGGAAGAAACTAGGAAATCCATAACAAAGAAATCCAAGGCAAGAGAAGTATAGCTTAATGTCGTTAGAGACGGATCAAACAAGCATAGTTGCTGACAACTAAAACTTATAGGCCGAAATGATCAATTGTAAAACTGGTGTCACATATCAAAAGCATCAAGTGTTGAAACATCTCTGATAACCTGTGGTGAGTAATTAACCAAACTGCATGCACTATTTTCCAAACACAACCTATTTCTGTTTTGCCTTGAATAGAGCAAATCACTTGAGCATTATCAAAGGCAGGCACTGTAACTAGAAATGGCAATAAGTCGTATTATTTATGAAAAGGCAAGGATCACCATGCGGATTCATCCAAAACAACAGGGCAAGCTAAGCAAGGGTCCTACTACACCATTAACCTCAAAAGCTACAGATTCTTAATAGACTGCCCAGCAATAATGAAGATAGAATTGGAAAAAATACAAAAAAATAGACTACAAACAAAGATATTAAAAATGTTATAATAACAAGGATTAAAACACAATGCACAAAAATACTGATGCTTAGATGCTGATAGTTTTCTTAAACTAGTCTTGGTCCTGATGTTTACAAATGCCTTATTTTAACAAACAAGAAATTTCTGAGGGCCAGTGGCACATAGTTCGCAACTCAATGAGTACTGAGCCCCTCTCTCTACCCTCATCCGCTTAAATGCCAACTCCTCTACCCTTCTCCACTAAAATGCAACAAAACCTAATACATTTAAGTGTCTTAACATTTGAAAGATTTCCACTTAGAAGTTGAGCTGTAAAAACCTCTTTTCTAGGTGGGGTCAGCTTCAATGCTAAAAACTGAACCATGCATGCTTTTAACAGAGCATCAGTGCTTGTGCACATAATCTTCATAGATTTACCCTAGCTAGTACAGAACCAGGCAACGCTTAAAATATCTGAAAATTATAGTTTAAAGAATCCATTTGTTTAGATCATACTTTCTTCAAATTAGAAGAGGATATATGACATTAAAAAGGCCACCTAAAGTATAAATTTGCAAAACAAGAAGTACAAACAAGAAAGGACTAATAAGATCAATATAAAAATGAACTAAAGAACACTTAAATGATAACATACATTGCATATGCGACAAATTGCTAAAGAAGCTTCCAAGCATTTCAAAAGGTCAGTTAGTTTCTCTCGTGACAATTTCTTGGCTTCCTCAATAGATGATCTCCAAACAGAACCAGAGTTGGAACCTCCAACAAGAAGAGGGTGATCACAAGCTTGTCTCAATCGTAAAAGCATCAACAGTATGTTCACATAATTTTGTTTGACTGTCCCAGCAGCAGCATATTCCTGAATAGTCCAGAATTTGATATGTTAAACAAAGAGAATAATTCAAAGCCAGAGTTCTCAAATCCAACATAAAATATCATCATAACATACAGCAAACTGAGCACGTGATTGAGCTTCAAGTTTGCAGTAGAAATCTCGTTCCTCGTCCGTAAATTCAACTTTTCTCAGTACGATGCGTTTCTCTGGAAGGTTGATAATGGGTTTTCCATCAATACATGTACCTAGATCAGATAATGACTGTGTTAACTCTCAATATAGGAAATGAAGAGTGATGTGCTTAAATTGATAAGCCAGACATGCAAACAGTAAACGACCAAGTAGAAAAATGATCCAGAAAACGAGTCAAGTTTGTTGTGTTCATTATCTACAAGCACCTCGTGAATACAAACAGTAGTCTGGCAAATGACTTTTAGGACATCATTTCAGAATTTAAGCACATACAGCCAAAATGAGTTCAACAAAGCTGCATGTCTGAACATTTGTGCATAATATGTTAAAGAAACAAACAACAATTGGACCCCGATGGGCCAAATTGACCATATGATCCTTTTAAAGTTTCAAAGAAAAAGAAAAGGACTTTGGATTGTTTTAGAAAAATAAGCATAATTTCAAAAAACGAATCTGCACAGCAGACTAACATATAGTACCAACAAATGGTGAAACACACTAGGGGATCATAGTATATCATATTAGAAGCAACGCTGTCTGCATGGTATATAGCCTATAGGGGTAAGCACATGCAAAAGTTTTAATCCTCACCTTTAGTGCGACGAAGCATAACAGTCTTAAGCACGGCCTGCAGCTTTCTGTACCCAGTTGTTGGGTGTCTTTGGATTGGAACCTTGATTGTGGAGCAAAATTGTTTATACACTGCATATGGGTCATATTTGAGAAATCTAAAGTAACTGTAAAGGTCATCAACTGCATTTTGGATAGGGGTCCCTGATAAACACCATCTACGTTTAGCTCGGAGACCCCAACAAGCCCTAGCTACTTGGGTTCTGTGATTCTTGATGCTTTGAGCCTCATCCAGCACGACCCTGTACCATCCCACCCTGGCAAGAGGGCGTGCAGTTGCTTCAAGCGATTCCTTCTCCGCTTCTTTTTTCGCCTTTGATGAACTTTTCTTTGAGCTCGAAGGAGTTTTTCTCTTTTTACAAGAAACTGATTCATGAGTTCCTTTTCCCATCTCGTCATCATCTTCTGCAAGAGGCTGCTTAGGGACCTCCATGCTTACGATTGAATATGTCGTGACCACCACGTCATACTTGGCTAGTTCAATAGGGTCCTTTGTTCTTCCACTACCATGGTATACTAGAACAGAGAGATTTGCTTTGCCGGTTACCTTGTTGTGCAACTCCTCAGACCACTGACGCAGGACACTGGTAGGACAAACGACGAGGGTACCAGCAGCTGGCCTCCCCTTTGTATGCAAAGACGTTTTACAGTTCATGCTATTTTCATCAACTTGGCAAGAATCAGCTCCTTGCTTTGACTTGTCAAGCTCAGAAAAAACATCTTCATCATCATCATCATCTAAATTCAATGTCTCTGTTTTAGTTTGTCTGGTGATGGCTGTGGAAAGTCTTGAAGAAGGAGACCTTTCTTTGAGTATAAGTGCAATTGTTGATATAGTTTTTCCAAGTCCCTACAAAAGAAAAATAATAATAGACAATCACTAAGAGAGGGCAACTACTTGGAAGGCAATATTTATCATGTAGACAAATCAAAATTTCGCAAATTAAAACCTGATCATCAGCGAGAATTCCACCACAACAAGGCACACCAGCTTTTTCCTTCTTAACCATCCATGATAAAGCAATGCGCTGTGCATAAATTAAATGGCTGTCAATGAGATAATTCCTCACATAAATTCAATACGTAATACGTTTTATCTCCTTTTTTTGTCAGTGTAGATTCTCCTTCGGATGGAGGAAGAAGCACTAGAAGTCGGTGATAAGTAGCTGCTAGTTTATGATGCATCTTTGAGGCAAGGAAATTTACAAAGAAGGGGAATGAATATTTGCAGCAGACACTACTTATTAAAAGGAGGAAGAGTGCAGGAGCCATCTTCTTTGGCATTGCACAAGAAGCTAGGGGATCTGCTTTTAGCCCTTTTTAACTTGTCTTTTGACATGCCTTCTTACTGTGAAGACCTGTGTTTGCCTTCTTGAGGCAGATGTGGGATCAGATGATCAGAAAATAAGCGAGAAGATTATGCATACAGTGCCAGATTGTGGCTGTTGGGGTTTTTGGGGTGGAAAAACTCCAGGTGATTTGATGGGAAAACAGTTTATATACAGATGCTAAAGTTCAAATGACTTTGTGACTTTGCTTTTTGGCTTTTTTGGGACTGACATAGGTTGTAAAAGATGGAAACAACATGTTAGACTTCATAAACTCACTACAGGAATAGATCTAAGCCGTAGATAGGAATCTCTAATTTTGTTTTTTGCATAGGGATTACCCCGACCATTTTAATGCTTCGATGTTTTATATTAATATAATAGTCCTTAGTTATCAATTTAAAAACAAAAAGTTGAACAATTCAGGATGTACACAATATGTTCAATCAATAGAATAGTTCAGAGAATTCACATATCATTGATGGATTTGTCTGCAATTAAATCCTTTTTTTTTTTAGCTAATGAAATTATTTTAGTAAAAAGTTACTTCTCTCAATTCCCAGACAATTGCACCAAAAACTCAAGTAGACCCACTTAGTACAATATTGATGATCTCCCATCTCGATGGATAAATTTACATGCAATAAAACTGAATGTTACAATTCCTATAAAGATAAAAACCACGAAATAATACTCAACCTGGTGTCTCAAAAGAGGAACAGCCAAAAGACCATCAGGTGGACTATCTTCTGATTTCGGCTGAGAAAGATCCTGCAACAGATATCACAACCTTAGTCTGATCACTTCTTAAGGTGAAAATAAGACAAATTTTTCTACAGGTGCAAAAGGTCCCCCCCCCCCAATGCGGGTGTCATCATTTTCCAGCAAAAAGAACTATAAACACAGACAACTTTCAAAAGTAAGGAGAAGAAATTTCTTGTCTTCATCATGCACATACACAGAAAACCATATTCAACAGCAGAAAAGTGCAGAATCCAACATGTCCCCTGTATTGATCATGCTTAAAGGATTCCAATTCCTCCTTTGAAACTAATAAGACTATTAACAACAAAGATACACAAGAACAAATCATTCAAGTGGGTAAGAATTGCCAGAGAAATAGTCGTGCAAGGAATAACAATTTTGTAGAAGGGTAACTAACATGACAACATTTCAGAACACAGTCCATGCAGTATGTGTACATTGAGATAGTGACAGCTATCAGTCCTCACCTGCAAGGCAACCCGATAAATGACATGCTCATCATTTAACTTCGGCCTCATTTGTCCCACTTCAAACCTCTTTTGTCCTGCTTCAGCTGGAGCAAAAGAGTCGGTAATAGTAGTGCGTTGTAGAGCAACAAGAGACTTGCCATTATTACATGGATTCACCTTTGCAGGTGCACTTATATCCTCGAGGATGCATAGATCATCATCATTCTCACTATGGTTTCTTTGATCCAACGGACTTCTCTGAATTCCTTGATGAGTGATCGTAGATAGACGAGAACCATTAACTTTTAAGAACCTGCCTTTTTCGC
>JAPFFP010000070.1:1250939-1280939 GCA_026153255.1 Solanum medicagineum
TAATTGAACTTTCATTTTTATTATAATTCTGCATTTTTAATGTTATAGTTTGGTTGTAGGTTGACTTGTCTTGGTGGAATAAGACGAGTGTCATCGCGTCTAAATTTCGGGTCGTGATACGGAGCTCCGCCCTGAACTCTGCCTATGGATGGGGGGCCTTGACCCACGGAGCTCACCGCGGAGCTTGACCCGCGAGGTTGATAAATATTTAACAATACATTAAATATTATATGAGACTTCACGACCTAACACTTTGACTGCTTCATCTGGAAAGTATTGTCAATGGTATTTATCAAAACACCACCAAAGGGGTTCCAATTTCATAAGAGCATCTCATGAATTTGGAGGTTGCGTTGACCAATAAAATAGTATAAAGATGGAGAGAGAGATAAAAAAGCACTGACTGAGGTTGCGGACAGTAGCGTTGACAGTGTATCCACGGTGTAGCAACAACTTGACCAGCCATGAAGCTATGAAACCAGATGCCCCTGTTACACATACTACCTTTCCTTCTCCACTTGTTTTGGTTTCCATTGCCAATCCGAGTTATTCAAAAACAACACAGAAAATGTAAAGAATTCTCTAATTGGCCATAAGACATATGTATAGTACTTAGTATTTAGGAGTCGTTTCGTACAAAATAAATAATACATAAATTAGTAATGCAGTGATTATTTTTTATCTCGTGTTTGATTTATTATTTCCCATTTTATGTTTAGTTTAAAATTCTATAAAAAATTTCTTTCTAATTATGCCCTTGAATTTATATGAGATTTTCTATTTCATGTAATTCGATTAAAGAAAATTATTTTTTCATGATTTCTAACTAGTTAGGAAAATAATAATTTATCGTTGTGTTTGCTATTTTCTCACTTGAATTATTTGAGAATAAATAATTGTAATCTTAATAAATTAATCACTAATAAAATGTCAATATTTAATTTAATAAAGATAGATCATCTATTATTAAAATAGAAAAGATGGTAAACAATTCTAAAATAGACAATTTATATTTACACATAAAAATTTATAAGTTGTAATTTTAATACAATGTTTATATCTTACGAGGTCACTTAACTTTGAGAAATATCTAAGATCACTGGACTTTATATTGTATCAATAAAATCACTCAAATAAAATTAGCGATAAAAAAATTTGACATGTCAAAATATTTTTTTGTGTATTATGTAAATATGAAACTACAAATAAATAAAATTTAAAAATTTGACATGGTAAATTTATTTATTTTTATATTATGAAAATGTGAACCCGCAAATAGATAAAATTTGTAAGCTAATTTATTTAAATAAATTTGCTAGTACAAAACTACAAATATAAAATACAAAATCAAGAAATAAAAAATATATAAAAGAATTTGAGGGATATTTGTGTATTTGTAGTTTTGTACTAGTAAATTTATTTAAATAAATTAGCTTACAAATTTTGGGTTCACATTTTCATAATATAAAAATAAATAAATTTACCATGTCAAATTTTTAAATTTATTTATTTATAGTTGCATAATTACATAATACACAAAAAAATATTTTGACATGTCAATTTTTTTAATAACTAATTTTAGTTCAGTGATTTTATTGATACAATGTAAAGTCCAATTATGTTAGATATATTCTCAAAGTTGAGTAACCTCGTAAGATATAAACACCGTACTAAAATTACAACTTTCAAATTTTTATGTGTAGATATAGATAGTCTATTTACAATTGTTTACCATCTTTTCTATTTTAATAATATATGATCTATCTTTATTAAATTAAATATTGACATTTTATTAGTGATTAATTTATTAAGATTACAATTATTTCTTCTCAAATAATTCAAGTGAGAAAATAGCAAACACAATGATAAATTACTATTTTCCTAACTAGTTAGAAGTTACAAAAAAATAATCTACTTTGATCTAATTACATAAAATAGAAAATCTCATAATAGTTAAAGGGCATAATTGAAAAAAACTTTTTATAGAATTTTAAACCATGCATAAAATTAAATAGAAAACAATAAATCAAACATGGGATAAAAAATAATCCTAGCATTATCATTTCTTGCATAACTAATCCATGCATTATTCATTTTTATATCAAACTACCCCTTAATACATCAATTATTTTCTTCTAATCCCTCCTACCAAACATACGCTTATGGTCTTGGAAGTATTCACCATGTCGTCTAGTGAAAAAGCATCCCTTTGTTCACTGTTTGTTACGTCTCAATTGAATTCAGTGAAACAAGTATTTTTAACTGTCTACCACTAATTAGAATCTTAAGTACATTTACTAGTGGATATAAATCGATAAAAATGTGATCATTATTATTTTTATTTAACTTATGTAATCACTCTTACCATGATCTACCACTAATTGTCCACCAACACAATATGACTATCCATATTTTTGATATCTGAACAAAATTCTACACAATAGAGTTGCTTCTTTCGTGGAAATTATTAAAAATGATGAGAAGCGTGGGGAAAATATTAGTGTCTAATAAAGTTAGTGTAGGAAAAGAATTTGAGATAAAATAATATTCTAAATCTTTAATTGTAATATGTTATAAAACGGTATATACACCAACAATATTACTATTTCTTTCTTACTATCTAAGTACATACTATATAATTTTTCAATCAGGGTTCAATTAAATCTCCTTGAGTCCAAATGACTCAACCCTTGATTATGGATAATAATTAATGGAAATGAAGGCTGAGATAATATCAATAGTAGTATTTTTACTGTTTATGGGTTTTGAGCTGAGGGTTTTAGAAAATAACCTCTCTACTTCTATGAGATAGTGATAAAGTCTGCGTATAATTTACCCTCCCCATACCTCACTTGTGGGATATCACCGGGTATCTTGTTGTTGTTATTGTAGCACTTAGTGGAGGTGTCTAATAATTATGATAATTGTAGTTGGTGATATATAATAGTATTCTTAGTTGTAATCATTTAGTAATAATGAATAGTTATTGTGGTAGTGATAATTAACAATGATGATTGTAATGATAGGTGATTGGTGACAATCAAATGTAATGACTAGTGATGATAAATGATAATAATGATAATTGACAATTATGGACTACAGAGAAAGTGAATAGAGTAATGTTGAAATATTGTATTTGCAGAAATATTTGAGTAGATGACATTTTAATAACTTTGACAATTTGTTAGAGATCTTAATTACTTAAATCCATTTGAATCTATTGAATACAATAACAACATTACCCCAATGCCTCAAGGGCTCCCGCTCATTGCGGGGTAAGGGGGGTCGGATATACGCAGCCTGACCCCTATGTTTAAAAACATAGCGCGACTGTTTCCGAATGACCCATGATGAGCGTTGAAAGTTGCATTGACTAACTGTTATTTCACAATTGAAAGAAGCACAGATAGTTTAAAGAGTCATTTTGCTTTATTCCATCATACCCCAAAGCCAAAAAATAGTAAATCTTTGGCTCCATCCAAGATTGATGGAAATAATTTGAATCTATTAAATAATTCTAAAAAATGTAGAATATATAGACATGCCTTTTAAGTTACCTCCTCTGATATTCATGTCATCCAATATTGGGTGGACACAAATACGCACTTTAATGATAAAGTGGAACACTTTGATACATACGTCCTAGTCCTATATGAATAATATCACGCAATTTGACATGTTGGATGCTTGCATTTCATGAAATTTGTCATATAAAATGTACTCCCTTCGTCCCAAATTGTAAAGGCACTTTTCATTTTACACGATTGTTAAGAAATCATCAATACATTAGTAGACTTTACTATTTTACCCTTCATTTATATTAATACATTAAATTAAGTTAAAAAAATCATTAATACACTAATTAATGGTGAGGGTAGAATGAGAAAAAAATAATTAATTCTATCCTAATTTAGTAAGTGTCATTATAATATGGAACAAATATTTATAGTAAGATGCCTTTATAATATGAGACGGAGGGAGTATGTGTCTACCTATTCAATATTATGTAGTTGAAGTGTCTATTTTTCACACCAAAAGTTGAAGGGAGTAATTGTTTGTAATGACCTTAACGATCATTTTTGGAAACACATGCAAAAATTATCCTTTTGTCACCTCATTAGTAGCCTAAGACTTGTTCAAACCATTTGTGTGATTGATGTGGTATTTCATTGAAATATGGAAAGTTGAAGGAGTTTTTGAGTTTTAAGGTTTATCATTTTTGAGTTTTTGGAGCTTTGAGGGGCGATTTTTGAAGGAAATTTTCAAGGAACTTCGTTGGGCAAGTGATTTTCAACCTAAAATCCATACTTTCCATCAATTATTTTGCATCCCAACTTGAAATTCATGGTTTTTGAAATCAAATTTTGAGAATTTTTGATGAAACTTGAAATGGTAATTTCCAACTCAACTCTTACTCGATTTTTGTGGATTTTTTCACCTATAAGCTCCTAATGACTAGTAGGTCTTGATTTTAAACTCAATTTTCAATTTCATTCGTTTTCAAAATTTATCAATTTTCAATGATTTTACCCCCACTCCTAACTATTGCAATATGGATATCAATAAACTCCTTATGACATGTTTATGGCATTCTTGATAACGGGTTGCTCTTTGGAGGTTGAATTCCAGAGTTGTCATTCTAGTAGAAGGCTTTCACGAGGGTTTGACATTTGAGGTAGGTTAAGATATTTCTTGAGTCTGGAGTTGGGATATTGACTATTTGTATGTCATAGGCTATGGAATAAGAATTGTACAATGTTTCGGGGATTATATTGTTAATTGTATTGTGTTGTCCATGAGAGCTTTAGTTATTATTATTTTAAAGTTATAAATACTCAATATGACACACAAAAAATAAATAATGTAATGCTAACTAATTCCATAAATTTGAGAAATTTACAAGCTGAGGGATCAAATATGCTCAATTTCAATTGATCTAAGATTAAATATGCTTAATTAGATAATATAAGAATCCGAATGTTTTTCCTTTTCTAGGAAAATTCCGGGAAGGGAAAAATAATTCCCAAAAGTATCTTTAACTTCGTTCAGGGACAAAAAGTTTTGCCACTGAACAAATAACTTCTCGAAATCTGGCAAAATTTCATTTTTAACCTATTGTAAACTTTTTACGTGTAGATCGTCCCTGAATTTCCAGATCTAGTCCATTCTCGGCTTCGTCTCAGCAATGTCGATGGATTCCGAAGATCCGATGGAAGAAGCTTCACCAGTCACCGGAATTCTCCCACTGGCGTCGGCTTCACAACAACCTTACATCTCCGAACTCCTCTCTTTCACTCTCGATCGCCTTCACAAAGTACCGTTAAATTGCGACTTACGCAAGTTTGAAATGTAGTTATTTTGATATGGACAGATATCTTTATATGAATTCTATTTCTGCAGGAACCGGAACTTTTGAGAGTGGATGCGGAGAGAATTCGGCGGCAGATGCAAGAGGTCGCCGTTGGAAACTACCGTGCCTTCATTTCTGCTGCTGATGCACTACATGCGGTCCGGGAAGAAGTTTCTTCTGTTGATAAGCATCTGGACTCCTTGGTAATTTTTACCCTTCCTTGCAGAAATTTTGGCAATTGCTTTGATTTCGGTTTGTTGATTGTTGTTTTAGCTTCATGTGATTTAAAAGTGTATATTGGTCTATAAACAAGATAGTAAACCTGAGGAACTAATTGACACTGAATAATTTGGTCTATTGCATTGCTATTGCTCGAATAGATTTCCCAAAACGTCTGGAATATTAGTGCATGAATTCTTGTTGGTTAAATCTCTTGCCTGAAGAAGATTTAAGCTAACCACATAAAGCTTCTACGGACCCTTTCCTATAACTTATTCAATTCAGGTTTGCTTATAGTTGGCTTCAGTGTTGGCATCATTTCAGTTTATTGATTAAAGAATTTATCTAACACAGTTTTTCTCTTCAACAAATCACCATGTTAAACTCAATATCAAACAACCAAAAAAGCATTGAGATCAGAAAGCAAACTCAAGTCGTGTTTCAAATCCTCTACGTTAACAAAATAGTTATTTCAGTCGAGTAGTAACAAACCAAATAGAAGCTCAAAAGATATCATCATACTTATTACAATTGAAGAAGAACTTGGCTATTGTCAGTGTGGCTTGATCTTCTATTCTGGCTTTTCCTACTTCTCTTGTTGTCATCCAAGGGTTTCTCTCTATCTTTGAAGCTCAAAGATATTCTTGGCCCTCCTTTAAACCTTCAAAAGTTCTGAACTTTTTCATAGTAGAGTCGAGTAAGCCTTTTCCAAGTAGAGGTGGATGTCTAACAATCTCTTCCTGGATTTAGAAAGCCTCCAAAGAAAAAAATGAATCATCTTATTTACTCCTCTTGGTCTTGCCGCATGGTATGTTTCCTTGTTTGAGCACTGTCTGTCACAAAACAGTCCAGCAGCCAGCACATCACACCTCCACTAAAATTACGTTATCTTGTATTAGGACAGTCCAAATTGCTAATTACTTGATTTTTTGGAAAATAAACTCAAGACATAATCTCACAAATTATTACGACCAAACCGATTTTAGATTGATACAGGTTAATTCTTGAAATTGAGTGATAACATGAAATATTGTTAAATATGGTAAAAATCTCTCACTTCATTTGGTTGAAAGTGCAACAGAGTAAATCAGAGAAACCCATCAAATGCCGTAAGGACTTAGCAGTTTAAAGCTAAAAAGGTCGTCTTATCTGTATAAAGATCAAGCCATCAGCTCACCTTTTGGCTATCTTGACACTGAACTATTTTTAAATAAAAATTTCCTCTTCACTTTCTTTAGAAATAAATTTTAAGGCAAGCAGCTTAAAATAATTCAAATTGAGGGAAATAATTTGCGAAAGTTTCCTTTTAACTTTAATACTAGATTTAACCAAATCGAGTCAAAATTAAGTTTTTATTTATCTGAACCTTTCAGCTTTTACATCAAATTTGGTAGTGATCAGAATCAAGGAACATCTCATATGCTATGTTTTGTTTTATATCAACCCTATATGGATAAACTAAAAATCGTAAATTAAGATTTCTAACCTGTTGTTTTAGACTTATAAGTCATAAATCAAAAGTCAATTCAAAACGGACTTTTAATCTCAAGCGGCTACTACATAGTTAGTTAATAACTTCAAATACACCACTTCCTTTAGTTATACATATTAGACTCAATAAGTTATAAAACATATGACTAGTTTGAGATCATGAGATTGATATGTATAGATGTGCATTTTTCACCCTCAAAATTTAAGTTTACATATATACATATATATGTAAGAAAACCCCGCAGGCGCTACCCTTTGAATGCACATAGGATAAAACTCTCACTCTTATGCAATAGCTTGCTAACCACACAAGAAAGATAATCCGTACTAGGCAAGTCCAATACAATGAGCTCAATCTAGAAAGTAAATTCTTTGTTTTCACTGACAAAGAGTTTCAAACTTGAGACTTTCAACATAAAAATTTTGAAATCAGACCACTTAAGTCATTCCAAAGGATTATCTAATAAAAATATTTTAAATAAATTACTTTCAGGAAATTACAAATCAACAATACTTAAAAATATATTTAAGAGATTACTTTCAACCTACTCAAACATATGGAACCATTTTTTTTTCCATTAGGTGAATATATTACTAGTGTTAAACTTTTTAATTCCTTTTCTTTTTGTATTTGTTCAGACAGACAAAAGAAGATAAAGAAGATCTTTACTATGTGTACTTTAATTAATTAAGAAAGGATAAAGCAGCTTTTTTTTTTTTTGATAATTGCAAAATATTTTAGTATTTTTTTATATTAATAGAATATATAAGTTTAAAGTGGTGAAGTGATGCTTGGCTCGATGAGAATAATGTTAGTAATTTTTGGACAGACTGATTGTAGCAGATCTATAGAGTATCTAATTTGGATTTGCTCAATCCATCCTTTATATACTTTTAATTGGCTCGATTAACCTGAATCCACGTAATGTATTATGGTTCATTAAAAGGAAAATTATTTTTTATTAAATTTATTTTTTAAAATTTTAAGATTCAAATTTAAAATTTTTATTCAAGAGCAAAAATATTATATGCATCAACAGAAGTAAAGACAAGATTTTCATTAAAGAACTTCAAGATACGATAATTCTAGCAGATCTTAGGGTATCTCATTTGGATGCTTCCTTCACCTTTTTAATAGCTTTATTATCACAAGTCACATGCACTTCATATATATATATATATATGAATTTTTAATAATTATGTAAAAGAAAAAAATGAATAACTAATAGTTAGATCGAGCAAACAAAATTTAAAAACCTTATTTATTTTTTCATACTTTGTATCAAATCAAAATAGAATCAATCAGACTTACCATCTATCTATTTAAGCTTTGTGATGCACAAATCATTTTACGTTCTCGTATAGGCCTAAAAAAGGCCTCATCTCATGTGATGTAAAGAATCTACTGAATTACTTCGTGATTTAAATTTGTAACCTATGCATCACATGAAAACAATTTTTACTGTGATCTTTATAATATATTCTAATTTAAACTTTTATGGAGTTTCCTTGCTTTTAGAATAGAATATTAGGTGACATTTCATTATTGTCCTTTGACTATGATTATGTTTTCGTATTGTTTTCACTCATTTCATGAATCTTGTGAAATCCATTTGTTGTTTCCTTTTTAGGCCCAAAATTCCTCATTCCTTGGATCTTGCTCAACTAATAGAGGAAAAATAGTACTAGTAGTATAGAATTTATATTTCCTTGCTTTAAGGACAATGTTTAAATCAAATTCTGTCGCCAACAAAGATTGTGATGGAGTGATAAGTATTTTTCCAATCTTTATTATAGATTTTGAGTTCGAGGCCTTCTGAATATGTGGAGACATCTTTGTTAATTTGAATTTAGTCCGACTTCAATCCAAATATATTGAACAGCGAGTGAAAACCAAAAATAGAATGGTCAAATTTCAACAACAATTTTACTTTGCATCTTCTTCTATTACTCTCACTAACATATTCTATATGGATAAAATTAACATACTAAAATCAAAATTAAACTAATGAAACCCTATTATAAAATAAAACATAAGGATTAATAGATTTGCAAACTAGTAGTTAAACATACAAATGTGATTCTATTATTGGAAGGATTAAACTAATTATAACTCCATGAAAAGAATTTTTACACCATGGATGAGTTTTAGTATGTAGAAATCAACATGCCTTCATTTTTAAGTTATGAATTTCACTTAATTAAATTTTTTTGCTACATATGGTGTTCGGTATCGTTTTGGAGTTCGACAAATTCAGATTCACGATGAAAAATCCGATCTAGGGATTGGGATAAAATGCTCTCTGTCAAGAATCATTTCATATTTAGAGCTCGAATTCCAAATATCTTATTAAAAATGAAGAGTATTTATCACTTCACCGTCGCCTTCAACAATACATAAGTGTTATTTATGTGACTAATATCTAACATAACAAAGCCAAAAAATAAAAATTATGGCAAGAATTTACTGGCCAATAAATTATTTCACTTGTAAAGATAAAGTTTGCATATATTTTATAGAGTTATATATACTAAATTTATTACTATTATTGTAATTGATATTTCTTGCTACTCGACTAATTTGAATTTCTATCATAAAATTATTATTGAGAGTAATTAATGACTCCCAATCAAAATTAATTTCATCATTATGATTTAAATTTTTTATTAAAATAAAAAAATACTTATCACGACATCACGATAATAAGCTCAATCATTAAAAGAAGACTTTTGTTCTTTCAGCTCCACCACGTGAACTTTATTACTGATTGACACCAACAAAAAAGAAATTAAAATAAAAAAAACATATTCATTATAATTTTTACATAAACAAAAAAAAGACTTCATTACTAATTATAGCTCATGAAGAGTTGAGGTCATTCTCACACGAGCCAATAGGTCCACAATGGCTGGATTACTTAATTAAAAAGTAATATCACATTTATTATAATTTCATAAATAAAGTGTAAAGAAAGTTAAATCTACGTAAATCTTATTATTTTTATCTCGAAAAGTAAATAAATTAATCTTGATAGATTTTCGATTCAAGTAAAATAATTTAGAAAGAAAATAACAAAATAAACAATTCATGTTAAAATGTTATAAAGGGCATGACAAAAAAATAACGTGGTTAGAATTAAATAATTTTAGGACAAATTAAGTGGATAAGCAAATATATATTATTTATAAGTTAATATAGTTATGTTTGGAATAATTATGACTCATGATTAATATTTTTGTATAATTTCAATTTGAATTTGCAAATACTAGAATCGTAAAACAAATTATACAAATGTTGTATAAATTATATAGTGCAATATATAAATACTACGAATTGTAGAGCGAGTTATGCAAGCGATGTGCGCGAATCGTATATCGAAATATACAAACACTATACTGTGATTTGTTTAATGAATTCTAGAAACACTGTGCAAATTTTATAACAAAGTATACAAAAACTACAAATTATATAGCGAATTATATAAATATTCTACACGAATTGTATAGCGAAATATACAAACATTATATAAAAATTATGAAATGTTGTGCGGATTATATAGTGAAATAATAAATACTGCTATAACTATAATTATAAAATATAATTATTAAAACTATAATTATTAAATATAATTAAAATATTTATGAGTGACTATATAGGGAAGTTTTTCGAATGGACACGCATGTGAAATCTTAAAGTTTTTTATAGACTGCCACACGCGATCTCATGTGCGTGATTAACTGTTCATTTTGCATGCGCGTTGTTTTTTGACTAAATTTTTGTCGTTGACCAAATTGATCCGACGGTGAATCGTACGAGAAAAGTACTACACGTAATCTCCGCCGTTGATATAGTGGGACATCTCGCGAGAGATTTTTGTGTCCCTGAAACCTGGGAAAATCCGACAATTAGATGACATGTCGGGCAGTAGGGTAAGATCTAGAGATGACATATATTCGGAAATTATCAATTATCCTATCTAAAAATAAAAAATTATTAGGGAGAAATAATTAAATAAAATATGACAACATAGTATACGATTTTACATAATAGAGTATGAAGATCACAAATTAAAATAGAAGATTAGTAGATACTAGAACGATCTCACTTTTCAGTTGATTAGACTAGGAGAGAGTGTTGAGTACAATATTTATCTAGCGTGTTATTCATGTAATTTTTTACACTTTTAATAACTGATACCATCCTTTTTCTGTTATGTTTCGAGTAATATTATTTTGTTGTTGTTCTTTATAACTACCTAGAGTTAAATATCCATGCATATGTTATCTTTCTCAAAAAAAATTTAGTTAGATTACCTGAATGTATTGTTATTGTATAAATTATCTGATAAAACAAATTACTTATGTAACATTTATTAATTTGACTAATATGTTGTTTAGCCAGACAAAAACAACTCATGCCACGTGGATAATGATGAGCTGGTGGACATTTGTTGACACGTGTGATATTTGGGACCAGTGAGAGGGATTTGCACCCTTTTTTTGATTAAGTTAAAAATAATGATTTTAAATTATTTATTATTTTAAAAGTTTACAATTATTTTTTTTAAGAAAGAAGCATGTATTAAACAAATAGGATAAAAAAATCTAAATGGGGAGTAATTTCTAAGGCAGAATTTATTGAACAATAAAGGACCAGTAAAATGTCTTTCTCTGAAATAATTTATATAGATAATTATAAAAATGGGAAAAAAAACAGCTCACTCATGCTTGCTAGAGTAAATTAAATTAATAAATATTTATATATGTTAGAAAATTAAAAAATTATTAAATCCTTGCAATTTAATTTGCAAAAAATAGTGAACAAAGAGAGGAGACTATTCCAAGTTAGACAAAAGCACAAGAGTTATTGGACTGGGCCCTATGTGATGAACTTTGAGTGATCCAATGGGCCCTCTTCCAAGGGCCCATTGCCTAATGCATTTGCAAAGATAAAAAGAAAAAAGTAATTCCAATGATGAAAAAGCATAGAGCGTGTGTGAATACACGTGAGATATACTCAAATTAATTTGTAGTATGTCACGTTTGACGTATGTATTTATTTGTTCAATCTTATTAAAAACGAATTTAGTGTATAGAATATGAATTCGTCAAAACTCAATATATTTGATCTGAAACTTATACTCTATTAAAAGATATACACAAAAACAAAGTATCTCACGTATTTTAGAATTCAAAACCTACAATATCTTTGGTACTTAAGAGAAAGATAGTATTTTAGAATAAAATTTGAGATAAACATTATGCCATGTATAGCTTAAGCTGTTAGTTAATCCCAAAATTATTTTATTGCATCATCTATTTGGCATAGAGGATGTAATTAACTAATTCTATGGCTCACAAAATGTCCTTGCTTATCTCATCTTATATGCCAAATCAATTATGTAAAATTTAAATTTTGACTTCGCCTTCGTTAATCGTTACTAAATAATTCGTTTACATGTGAAGTAGCAAATATAGATGTCAATTTCAACAGTGTAAGCATAGGTGAGACTTCCAACTTGTGGTACTTCCTCCGGTCTAATTTATTTTGACATTTTTTGATTTGCACGGTACTTAATACAAAAAGAAAAACTTTTGAAACTTGTGATCTAAAATTATTGTGGCTAAAGATCATTTTATCAAGTATAAAAGAGAAAATTATTTTCGACTAGAGTAAAGTAATGTTCGTTTTCGACGAACCAAAAAGGAAAGAGTGTTACATGGAAGAGTAAAATAATGTTCGTTTTCGACGAACCAAAAAAGAAAGAGTATTAGACGAAACGGAGGGAGTATATATATTAAAAGAGCTAAGGAAATGGACAATCTTGAAACTTGGCTGCTGCAGTGCAGAGTCTTCACAGATCTTGAGCTAATTTTCAGCTCAAATTTCTCTGCTTTCAAATCCCAAAAGTCCTCTTTTCTTTTTCAAAAAGTGAAAAAAAACCCAACCCCAAATGTTTTTCTTTTTCCTCCTCTCTTTCTCCTTCATGTTTTGACTAGTGTTTAGTATTTTGTTCCTTTTATATAATGGTGTCAAAATCTTGAGTATAATTGTCTTCCCAATTTCTTAAGTCTCTTGAAAATAGTAATGAGTATAAAAAGACATGATTTTTTTTCTTGGTTTTTGACATGTTAGTTCTTGTTTTGGTAATATTAATGGTGTCAAAATCTTGAAAAGATCATAAAAAACTACCATCAAGTGTCTTTCCAAGTTCATGAAGAAGAAAAGCATTTTTTAAACTCTTTTAGTGGTTCATTTTGGTAATTATAATGGTGACAAACTCTTGAAAAGCTCATAGAACTACCACAATGAAATCTTCCCAATTTCTTGAAAAAGAAGAGTTAAAAAGACTTGATCTTGATTGGTTTTTGAACAGTCTTAGTTCTTGGTTAGGTAACTATAATCTCTTAAAAGAAAAAGAAAAAAGAGTGAAAAAGACATGATTTTGGTGTTTTATTAAGGACATTTTAAGTTCTTGGTTGTAATGGTGTCAAAAATCTTGAAAAGCTCATAAACTACCATCAATTGTCCCTATTTTGTTCGAGTTTAAGTGTCTAGTTGAAACTTCAATGAGTAGAAGAGAACAATTGACAATCTGAACTTAAATACAAGGGTCTCTCCAGTCATTGTATAACAAAAAATGGGAGAAGAAGAGGGGTGGGGTTTGGTATCACCAAGTGGATCACCATTGTACATTACAAAAGATGATCATTGGACTCATTTTGACAATTCTGTTAATGCTGTTTCTTTTGGTTTTGTTGCCACTGCCATTCTTATTTCTATGTTCCTTGTCATGGCCATTTTTGAGAGGATTCTCAGGCCCAATTCACCCGCTTTATCGCCCTCCGGTGACCGGAATCTTGGTGACATTGAGTCCCAGATGAGCTTCAATGGAAAACTTTGTTATCCTACACCCAAAGTAAGTGTCTTTATCTGGAATTTTTTGGTTTAGTAAAGTTTTAGTTGTTTTGTTCCAATTGTATTGTACTGCTAAAAGGCGGAGTTAGAATTTTGAGTTTATGAATTTCGGATTCTAAAAAATATGGCTTATTAGTTTATGCATAAATTATTTATGCATTTGATTGATTTTTAAATACACATACAAGAAAGCTACAAATACAAATTAGTTAGCCGTATTATTGCTCTTGTAGTTTCTTTGAATCGCGTTTCCTTGAAGTTGAGGGTCTGTCGGACATAACCTCTCTTTCTCCCGAGGTAGGGGTAAAGTCTATATTAGTGGCGGAACGAGTTTTTTTGTCAAGGGTGTTTATACTTTTGGGACAGGGATGGGTGATTTTTGTGTCAAGTATGTTCAATAATTCATATAAATATATATATCAAAATATTTATATTTAACCTATATATTCGAAAAAGTTTTTCGATAAAGGACGTTCATCTGACTACCCTTGGATGAATATAGCTCCGCCCCTGACTCTACGTACACTCTACCCTCCTCGGACTTCAGTTGTGGGATTACACTGTAGATGTTGTTGCTATAGAAAGCTACATGATTTTGCCGACCCCGCCGCCAAAACTCTAGCCCTAGCCCTCCTGAGTCAGCTAACTCTGAACTCCTACTCAACCTCTCTGATATAAACTAGGTTACAAATACAAGACCCGAAGGTCTACCGGAGACAACTTCTCTACCTTCCTAGGTGTTGTTGTACAAACACAATAGACTTTTCTAGTGTCTTTATAACACTAGGTAGAGGTGTTGTTGTACAAACACAAGAGACTTTTCTAGTGTCTTTATAACACATAGTTAATCTAAACACAACCAGGACAATGAAGCTAAGTAGTAACAAAGTAATTCTCTAGCACTATTTTGATATCTCTTTGAGTTCTTACATTATAAAGAACTGCAATTTATAACCACCAGATAGGGATAAAGTCTGCATACACTCTAGCCCTGTTCAAACGCCACTTGTGAGGTCTACTAGGTATGTTGTTGTTGACGGAGGACAGCCTACCAATACTTTTGTTCTATATTTGAGTTCCCAATCAGTCAAGATGACCTCTAATTTTATCTTGCTGCTATTTGTTGTTTCAGTATCTAACCAACTCAATGTTTTACGATCCAAGAAGACGGTTGCTCCAGTGCTACTAATTCTGTTACATGACATGATCAAATCTAGCTTGCTTGGCTTGAACTTCATTAGTTTCTTGAAAGATTTATCATCAATGTTATGACTTGGCAATAATGCTTCAGGTGTCAACGAAGGCTCGAGAAGTTTCAGTGTTGATGCCAGGAGAAGACGTCCCTACTTTTCTAGCCAATCCTGTTCCCGTACCTTGTCCTCCTGAACGCGATCCATGGCCTCTCCATCAACAAAATTCCTTACCCGATTTCTTGATCTTGGACTCATCAAATGCACAACAATCCTAGGGCAACCAACATTGTTCAAGTTCACCAATTGGCCTTTTTTTGTCCCTCCTCTTGGCTCTTTAATTTAGTGTACATAGCATTTAGGCATTGAAATTCCTAGCTTAGATGGTGGCCTTTGTCTTCAAGACGGTTCGTCTGGTTACCTGAATGAATATTACGTTAATAGAGTAAGAGTAAGTTGTTCTTTTAAGTCGTCGTTGTTTTCTATTTTCTTTAGAAAAAGTTGAGTCCAAAACTTTGGGAATGAAATAGCTAGAGAAGCTATTGATGCCATATTGGTATTGGCTTGTTCAAAGGTTGAAAATTATCTGATTACGCTAAATGCATAAACTATAGTCCTATAATTTTAAATCCATGTTTTTATTATTTATTTATTCGAGCCGAAAGTTTTCCAGACAATATCATCTTTCTTAGACGATCAATATCAGGGACATGTAAATAACTTTGATAACAAAAAACATCATCTTCCATTCAGATAAAATCTTAACATTCTTTTCGACAATCGTAGAATAATACCAAACAAAATTATAACTTCTAATGTACATTAGCAAAAAAACATAGATTAATTAAATATCCAATCTAACATTTATGGCACATTTTTCTTAACAATTTATTACTCCCCAACTATTTTTTTTCTTTTCTTTTTTAAATGAAAATAAAACATTCAAAGGACACAAGTGGATTTTCGACAGATTCATCAATTCCACTTGTCAAAGGCTTCTTGTAATTATTATTATTTCTAGCTTCTGCCGGAATCCGGCGCCGGTCATCCAATTCCGACCTAAGCCTTCCCGGCGACTTACCGGATTTCCTCGCCGACGGGCATCTACTTATGCTATTCCTCGTTCCTCCGTTAGTTTGATCTCCACATATCACCGGTGGCCTGGATCTCCGGCATGAACTCTCACCGTTATCTCTTCGTGATAACCCGCCCGTATTCCTACCCGACCCGACCCGATTCAGAGAATTGCTCCGGGTCAGACCCGACCCGGGTAGTTTATCTGACCTCTTAATAGGGGAGGTGTTCCGGATCTGACCCGACCCTGGTAGGTTATCTGACCTCTTAGCTGGGGAGGTGTTCCGGATCTGACCCGACCGGGGAAGGTGATCCGACCTTCTAGCTGGAGAAGTGTTCCGGTACTTTGCCGGAGATCGCTGCCAGACATCTTTGATCGTCTCTTTCGGGTCTGACCCGACCCGGATGCTCCTGCTGAACTCCCCAGTAGTCTCTTTCGAATTTGACCCGATCTGAATATGCCTGCTGACATGTTTGGTGGCTTCTCTTGGATCTGACCCGACCCGATTGATTTCTTTGGCCATCTCTTTTGGGTCTGACCCGACCCGGATATTCCTGCTGAGCTCTTTGGCCATCTCCTTTGGATCCGACCCGACCCGACGGAGTTCTTTGGGGTTGAAAATTCTGGCTATTTTGAAAACATGACTATCTTGAATGTTAAAAATTTTTTTGGTGGAAATATTTTTTTTTTCTTCATTACTATGAATTATGGGATTATTAATAATAATGGGAGTTTCTGAAAGAATTTCTTTAACTTCTTCTTGTTCAACAAATGAAAGGGTTGATGGTGGAGATCCATGAGTAGTTGTGGCTTGTAATTTGGTGTTAGAATTTGACGATGTCTTTTTGGTAGAACAAAGAAAACAACCCATCTTTTTCAGACGACAAAAAAAAGAAAAAGAGAAATAAGTTTGATGATGCAAATCTTGGTTGAGCTTATGAAAGAAAATATCAGTAGACGTAAGATCAAGAATCTTTATTCCAAGAAAAGAGTATCAAAATTCAGTAAAATAAATATCAAGATATCTGAAAGATCCTATCGATTTGATGTTGTGGTTTGGAAGTGATGTTACGCAAATTCACATATCAGAGTAAGTATTTAAATGTAAATGTGTTTTCTGGTTGAATTCGAAAAATAAATAATGCTTAAAGTCAAAATGTATTTGATCGATCCACATGCCTGTGATCCAACTAATTGAAACTTGATTGAAAGATGAAGAAGAGTTGGGAGGGAGTGAATGGAGGGAAATGGAGAAGAATGATAAGTCAATGAAGTGCAAGTATTGTTATATCTCTATAATATATGTATAGACAGGTGGGATGATATTGATTTGCATTAATTGCATGGTGGTGTCAATAAATAATTTATTTTTTTATATTTTAATTTTTAAATAAAAAAATTTTATCTCAAGATAATTCAATATAATCTAGATAAATATTAACGGGAGTTGATGGTGAGACTTGAGAGGTGGAATAGTGGTCACCTTTATGATTATTAGTGGTGGATTAGTAATCCATCCATAAATCACATGGAGAACTTAGGGAACATATAAATGTGAAATTATGAAACTAATCAATTAATTCTTAATCAAAGATATTGAGTTCGAAATTTTCATAACAGAAAAAAATTTAATGAAAGTGTCAGCTTTAAAAATAAATTTTATAATACGCGAACTAACTTAATCAACTTCAAATATAAAGCGCCAAACACTTAACTGAAAAATAAAGAAAAGAAAAGTGGTACAACAATATGTGCATAATTGGTTACTAACTTTTTTTGGCATAACAATTATAAGAATATCCTTTTTGATTTTTTTAGAGAAACTTTAGAAAATTATATAGGAATTACGTAGAGTTTCATTCTTTTATCAACGTGAAATATAATGAAATGACTGATATTCTTCTAACTTTAATTAAAGTTTTATATTACAGCTCCTGAAAATTTTAAAAAATATATTGGGAGTGTCTCCCCATTTTTAGTCGAATTTCAATATGAATAATAAACATCTGGTGAAAGTAAAAAGAAATTCACTTTTTAGGTGAAATACTAGCTTATATAAATATTATGTAAATTGTGATTAATCGGATTAGATCAACTTTTTTTAAAAAAAATAAAATTATTTGATGATTAAAGTCTATATTGAAGGCCCGACTAAATGCAGAATCATATTAGATCTCTCTCCTTGTGATATTGTAAATATAGTGATTAGATTGAAATCTCCATTCTTTAAATTAAAAGTTTTGACTTGGATTAATCTAATGTATATAGTTAGATTTGATCTAAATCCTGTTAAATATCTAAATTTATGTAACTATTATATTTAATAATAAATATTTTAAAAGGTTTTAAAAAGTAAACGGAAGGGTGAAACTTCACATGGCAAATCATATTTGTTTGTGTGATTTTTTGTTTTAATATTCCAAATTTATTAATTTTAAATTCTTCAATTTCTTAGAGATAATATAAAAATTTTAAACATGTATAAACAAGCAAACTTTGAGCTCGGAAAAAGAAAGAAAATTTTCAAATAAAACAATCTTTTTATACGGACATTAAGAAATGTAAATTCAAATTAATTGTCCAAACAAACAAACTTTGCATCAAAATTCATAATATTAATAAATAATATTAAACTTTTACAATTCATTTTTAATTAAACGAGTTTTAAATTCTGAATCCGTCTATATTTATCTTGGGATTTGCTTGTTGAGTCAATTGGAGCTTCACAATTGAATTAATGAACTTCTGAAATTTCATCACAACGAACTTTAAATTCTGAATCCGTATCTTGGGATTTGCTTGTTGAGTCAATTACAACTTCACAATTGAATTAATGAGCTTTGAAATTTCTTCAAACTCATGACAATTCAATGAAAAGATTGGTCCATGACACAAACCAATGGTATAATAATGACATTATTTTTTTGTCTTTTCTTGATACTCAATTATATTTGGATTCATGCATTATAGGATCTATTTTAAATAACAGTTCTTTTAATATGATTTTTTCTTTATTTTCAGAGGCTTGAACTTGAAAATTTGAGTTTACTCGGATTCATGCATTAGTGTATACTATGGCTATTATACTTTCTCATATTCATGTTATATTTCATTTATACGCTTTGCATTCTATTTGTTATTGAGATATTTAATTTGACGATTTAAAAAAAACTTTTAATATCATATTTTTTATAAACTTGTCATTTTGAATAAGTGATGATGTTCCTATGGTTATGACTTATGAAAATATTGTTATTAAAGATAAAAATGAAAAAAAAAAAGTCGGTATGAATAATTTTAAATACAAAAAGAAGCTATTAGTGTGAGCTAATCTCTTTTTGTTAGCTTTAAAGTGAGATATAAGATAATATAGAAATTGAGTCACGTTCAACAACTTATCTTATCATTTTAAATTTATCAGTCGATAAATCAGTCAGAGAGTCAGAGGTGAAATTAGAAATCAAAGCCTAACTTCACCTTCGCTCATTTAACCCTTGAAATATTTGTAAGATTACTTGAAAAAATAAAATAAATTTCACTCCGAATCCTGACAACTAAATTTGGAAGCAACAAACCTAATTAAAAGTAGTTGATAAATATTACTTTTTGAAAAATATCAATTTAGATTAGGGTTCAAGTCTATACTTCAATTTAGGAAATAATTCATGATGAAGATTTCATTTATTAAAGAAGACAGCATGGCCCATCAAGTTTCAGTATCTAATATTCAGCCCTGTCACTTTTGCATTTAATATATGTCACCTACTAGCTTTGTTTGGTATATGGAATTATTATTTATTTTATCTCAATTTATATGATGGTGTTTGACGGAATAATTTTAAATTTTAAGTCTCTATGAGGTAGTGGCAAGGTCTGCGTACATTTTACCTTCCCTGGACCCCATTTGTGGGATTCTACTGGGTATGTTATTGTTGTTTAACAAATTTTTAAATTTAAATTGGATAGATCAATACAATCTTGCTATTAAAAAGAGGTGAAAATCAAGAAGTATCAATGATCAGCTAAGACTAGGTTCGATCCTCGAATGGTACATTTTTTAATTGCATAATTTTAAGTTAATCAAATTCAACCGATAGTTCTCAAAAAACAAAAAACTTTTTTAAAAAGTTGAGCTATTTAAATAAAATATTCTAACACATTTAACGGCTGCCTTTCCTATTCGACCAAAAACTAATCTTTTCCTTTTTAAAGTAAACATATGTAATTTTTTTTAACTCTTCCCTAGAAGCTTGCCCTTTTTGCTTGTTTGGTGACTCGAACAAGTGAAAGATGTTTATCAGCCAAGTAACTTCCTCTCGTAAAAATACAGCGTCCATCTTATCATCCTTTGTTATAGATGGAGGCTTTAGGGTGAACCATTAGCCCAATCCAATCTCTTGAATTTCTTGGGCCAATGGAAGTGGATGGCCCAATAAAAAAATTGAGGAAAAGGATTACAATAATGGCCCAATGAGATATTTTGGAAGAGGATTACAAATATGGCCCATTTGTGTCCTAAATTTGATTTTAGGGACTTATTTTCAAAAAAATTATTTAACTTCATCTATGACACAATTCCCCATATTTTCATTCTATTGGGCTTCTTTTTCCAACGGCAACAAAAAGTTTTCGCTTTTCAAAGTAGATTTATTGGGAGATCAAACATAAAAATATTTTTTGTTATTTAGCTTTTGTCTTTTTTTCATCTTTAACAATTTCATATTAATAGATTTCATTTGATTAATCATATTCTTTAGCTTGTGGTTTTTACCCTATGTGAATATGAGATATTTTATGCATGGAGTAATTTTTTTTAAATCAGTAAAGAACACAAAATGATTAGCTTAGAAGAAGAAACTCATTTATTTACATGTTAAATGTAACAATTCAGATTAAGTTGAGAAGTCCTATATTAATAAAAATATAAAAAAATATTGGGTATATATGTTGAAATTAGGTCTTGGGCCTAACTCACACCCCAAAAGCTAGCTCAGAGGGAGGAGGATTGCCTAAGCCTTATAAGGAGTCCACCCATCTCATTAACCACCAATGTGGGACTTTTCGTCTCAACACCCCCCCTTTAGCATCTGGTGCATGGACAATATTTTCGAGGGCCCAACAATGGATTTTTCGTCTCTACACCCCTCCTCACGTCCAGGTGCGTGGGCAATTTTTTTCGGGGCCCAATATTGGGTGAGACGGGCCCTGCTCTGATACCATGTTGAAATTAGGTCTTGAGCCTAGCTCACACCCCAAAATCTAGCTCAAAGGGAGGAGGATTGTCTAAGCCTTATAAGGAGTCCACCCATCTCATTAACCACCAATATGGGACTTTTCGTCTCAACAATATAAGTAAGTATATTTTATCTACTAGTGATGCATTTTAAGATCATGTGATTCTAAATTTGAAGCGCGTAATATTAATGGCAGGTCGAGGCGACAAATTTAATATTAGATTAGCGATGCATTTTACAGTTATGCATACCTAAATTCAAAATCAATAATATCACTGGTGATTAAACCGTTACGTTAAAAGTCACTTGAAATATATGGTCAAGGCACTATTTCTAATCTCAAAAATCATGATTAGGTGTGTTTTATATTTATCTCTCTGTCCTATTCTTAATTATTATTATTATTAGTGAAACATGATTTGGAATTCAAATATTGTTATTGTGTCATTATGCTTTTGTAGTGTTGACAATCCTAATTAATTATGGAGCCTAAACTAAGAAACCAACCTAATCCCTTCACTAGAAACTGCTTTGGCATTTCAAGTCCATGGCAGGTATTGTTTGTCGTACAAGTTTATTTTTTGAATTACTTTATATCAATTATACAAAAATGTAAGTGTCATGTAAATTCACAGGATTCTTATAAAACTTTTCATTTTTTCTATCGTTTTAATATGTGAAATATTCATCTTATATATCATATACATCTCATTTTTAAAAATTTATCAATTTTGCTTGACCCGTCCTCTGTCAGAGGCGTCACACTCTCATAAACATTACAAGACATTCTATTTTTCTTTAATTTCTTCCCATAATAGTCATAATACAGTTGATCCGCCCTCTGAAATTATTATTTCTACCTAATATATAAAAGAAACTTATGGACAAAATCAATATTAAAAAGTAGATAAAAGTTTAGGAATTAATCAAAAGTGCACGAATATTGCAAACATGAGGTACTATTAGTGTTTCATGTGAAAAATCAAGGAGGACTTTAAATTTTAACTCAAAAAGTAGGAACTATTTTGGACGTTTTCTCTTTACTTCCTTTGTGACATAAAGATTAAGAAGCAGTAAATATAGGGATAATTTTATCAAATCACCCTTATTGAATACAAGTCATCTAAATATTAAAAAATAAATACTATTTAATAAAAAAGGTAAAATAGATACAAATTATTCTTAATTTTATAAATTAAATAAATATTGTAGGACATCTCAAAATGATATTATGGACAAATAAAGATGATAACAAAAGTACAAGAGATTTCATAAATCTATTTCTTTTAGATGATTTAACCACATTTTATGAAATAGAAATAAATAAATTATTTGATAACACTTTTCCTAGATCATGAGAAGATTTTCATCACATCCAATAATCTTTTCTCCACTTCATCATGGTGTGAAGTGTGAAGCATTTGACACCTTAGTGAGTCATGTATACAATTACTTTCTTTTTAGTACAAATATAAGTAAATATAAATAGAGAAAATTGTATTAAATTGGATATAAAATAATTTTAAACTAAAAATGCTTAATATTCAAAACAACATATTATATTAAACAAAAATAGAGAAAATTTCACAAATCATTATATTCAAAACTTCTTTTTGACATATAAAAAGGGGGGACTATAAGGAAATAAATACCTTTTCATAAACCTGAAAATCTTCTTTGTAAAGTTCAATTTTTCACATTTTTTTTCAACATCAATATTATATTTATAATTAAACGGGGATTTGGGGAGGTGGGGGGGGGGAGGGGAGAATTAAATATATGTAGGAAATAGTCACAATCAATGAAAATAATACAACATGAAGACAAGACGCATACTTTTCTCTTCATCATTGAAATTCGCCATTCAATCGCAGTGCGGTACTTTCAAAAAGCTTTGTGCACTGGCACAACAGAATTCGAAGATGTTCGGCATACTTGATCGGGAAAGCGACACATACCAGGGGTAACATCCCAAAATAAGTAGATGCAGAATCTCTTTGAAAGGTAACTTGAATTAGCAGTCAAACTGTGAGTCGCTGATTGTTGAGCGCCCACTCTGGCCTCGCGGGGGGGGGGGGCGCCTGTGGTTGCGAAGTCTACCTCTATTTAGCTCTACTGGCTTTCTTATACTTGTACTAGGAACCTTTACCTACATATGCATCTGATTATATTTATATTATTATTTTAATACTCTCTCCATCTAAAAAAGAACTACCTAATTTGATTTGGCACGAAATTTAAAAAAATAAAGAAGACATTTTGATTTTGTGATTGTCAATTAAAATTATATCAAATGACCAAAATGCTCTTTAATCTTGTGGCCTTAAACATGGCACGTGAAAAATTGAAACTAAAATGTTGTCCAAAAAAAAGAAGAGATCATTATTTTTTAACTAGAAAGTAAATCATTCTTTTTTAAACGGAGAGAGTAAACAATATAAAAGGAATAGAATCTGAATGTTGCTATCCTTATATGGAGTTTGTTTGAGGAGGAGAATGCGAACTAAATCGAATCGACTGAATATAAAAATCTATTCCCTTGTATAGAAGAAAAATAAAAAAGGAACAGATAAAAGTTCGTGTGGCAATGAAAGAGACAATCGCCTTTTATGATAAGTATTTATTTCATTTAACTTTTTTTTCTTAAAAAGTGAAATAAATAAATAAAAATATATATAATTGAAAAGACCTCACCTCATTGTTGTATTTGGACCCCATCCCCAATAACAAAATAAAAAAATTAAATAAAATATGTTTGTTTATGCATGGAATTTCCAACTAAGAATAACTAACTACCAAAAACATCCTCTTCCACGCGCAAGATTCCAATAGAAAGCCGCAATATATGATTTTATTATTCATAATTAACAATAATTTTTTTAAAAAAAGCAAAAAACAAAAGTGTCATTATTTGAGAGTTTACTTTCAAATTTTCTTCTCCTCCTTCTTGTCTACTTTCTCCAAATACTTAGAAATATAAAGAAAACAAAGTTTTTTTTTTGTTTTTCCTAGTTTTTATAGTTTTTTTTGGGATTTAATTCAATCATGAATGAGAAATCAAGAGTTTCAAAGGAGCTTAATGCTAAACATACAAAGGTACTTTTAAATTTAGCTTTTTTTTACTTTATTGATATGATAATCTGTTGTTAAATTGCTCGTAGCTAACAGAATTTTATTTTGTCATTAATTAATCCCTATAGCGCGAATTTTGTTGTTTAGCTACAAAATTTATTAGGAATTCAAGTTTGTTTTTTGTCAAGTAAATTAAATTTTGGTCCATAAATTTGATAGATATTACTTATCTTTGTTCTTGATGTTTTCTTTTTGATGGCGTGGATTGATTTTTGGTGTTTATGTACCAAAAACCTCGTGTTTATGTGTCAAGTCAAATTTCGTCACATAAAATAAAGGGAGGGAGTAGTATTTTTGCTCAAAAACTTGAGTTTTCCTTATTCAAGTAAATTTGATTACGATAGACTCTCTATATCATACCTCTTCTGTTGTAGTTCATTGGACCATGAAATACTTTGTGTATCGAACTATTGTTTAATTTGGCAGAGGATTGAATTGTGATTCTTGGATTATATAGTTCTAACCAAAGAAAGGGATTTTTTGGGGTTTCTGAAATTACCAAAATCACCTTCTTGATTAAATTTTGATGGGGTTTTAATTAAAGAGCTTTATATGAAATTCTTGAAGAAATTAAAAAAGATAAGATCTTTTTTTTTGGTATTTTGGAGAATTTGTTTTGCTTGTGTGCAAAAAATTCGGAAACAAACTTTGTATGATACAAGTTCTTCCCTTCTAAATCAGATAGATTCATATCTGTAAGAGGTTGACAGAAATTTTTTTCAAAATTGACTATTTGCCCCTCGGAAGGGGTAAGACTGTGTACGCACCACCCTCCCAAGACTCGACATCTAGGATTGCACTGTGTATGTTGTTGTCCTCGTTGTTATTTGACTTTCTTTGACAAGTAGGTGTTTTAGTATTGGGACTTATTCCTTGACAGACTGCCATATATATGTATTTATTTGACATGTTCTGAGGTTGGTTAAGCATGATAGACTAAATTATCTGTCCAAAATATTAAATATGTCGAATTTTGGGTTCTTTTTTTCGTACATTTTTCCCTTCCCAGACCCAACTTGTGGGATTCCAATGGGCATGTTGCTGTTGTTATTGTTGTTATTGTTGGATTTAGCAATTGAAAGAACTAAGAAGAATCAATATGAAAATAAGCTATCTTGCTCTGACTCTCCATAAAAATCGGAGCGTTTTTGGAGGATCTAATGTGTATCCGCCGACATTTTTGAAGAATCTGACCGATACAATAAATAAGTCTGTGTTTCATGTATATATATATAGTTCTTTTTTGATTAGTATGTTGTGGCTGTACACAGCTGTATAGGATTTTTCTTGTTTAATAATAGCAATGTTAGGTGCAAATGGGAGTTCAATAATTTTCTCCTGTCCTTTTTTTTAAGTACTTACCTTTTGGTCCTACGTGTAAAGTTGTCACCACGTGACCAATAGATCACGGGTTTGAGCTATGAAATCTGCTACTAATGCTTACGTCAGGATAGGCTGCCTACGTCTTTGTAGGATTACTCTATGAACTTTAACCAAAAAATATTTGGTGTTTCGACAATAGAGGGTCCTATGGCATTGTCAAGAATGTGGTCACAAATCCATCATAGAGCCCGACCACAATGACCTAATAGTATCAGATGTACGGCACGAGATGTCTTTTGTATGGTGTCACTTGGGAATTAGAATAAGATCAATCCTTTTCAGAAACGGACTAAAAAGAAAAAGTAAGACAAATAAACTATAACGAAGGGAGTAGTGGTTAGACATGTTGTTGCGATTTGCAATGTGGTTGTATTAAAACGTTTCCCTATTTTCAAAATAGACGACTTCGAAGGTAAATTTCCATAAGGTATTGCAGAGGAAGCATAATCAAAGTCGAGTAGTCGACTCCAGTTAGTTTAGGACCGAGGCATAGTAGTTGTAGTTGTTGTTGCTGCATTGCGGAGAGAACACTTACGGAACTTGTATTCAGTTAGAAGTACTCCGTACTACCTCTACAAGAAAATGAACTCTTCTGTTATTTCCTCCTTGTAGATACTTGATGGACTACTCAAATTGCCAGAGAATCGAGAATGCGCTGACTGCAAAGCCAGGTACGTCTACGAGCATTACCATCAGTAACCTCACGTGGACTAGAAAGGAAACAGAATCAAATGTGTTTCCTCTTTTTTCATCGAAAAATGAAAGATAAAGACGTCATGATACACTTAAACGTTGTTTAGGTTGCTTTCAGTTTATCGATCACTTATTTTCTGCAGAGGTCCAAGATGGGCTAGTGTGAACCTCGGAATCTTCATATGCTTGCATTGTTCAGGTGTTCATAGGAGTCTCGGAGTACATATATCGAAGGTGCAGTTTCACATATAGATCTCTCCACCTTGCTATCGTCTTCTCATTTCTTCGTGTTAGATTTGTGTTATCCCATTACGACTTATCACATCCTTCACTAACAATTATATCTACTTTTTTCACGTTTGTTCATTTGCACTCTGAAGTCCGATTGGAACTTATGCATCATCCTTATGCAGGTAAGATCTGCTACATTGGATACCTGGCTTCCAGATCAGGTTGCGTTTATTCAAAGTGAGCCAACCGTGTTTTCCTCTTCTTCGTATTATATTTTCAGCAGTTGTTTCTTCTCCTTGAATAACTTAACTTCTCGTTCCTTTTAGCGATGGGAAATCAGAAATCAAATAGCTACTGGGAAGCCGAGCTGCCTGCCAAATCCAACAGAGTTGGTATTGAAAATTTTATCCGAGCAAAGTATGACATCATAGTTAACTTTTTCCCCGAATCATCTTATTTCATTTCAAGATCAACTTTACTAACTTCCGCGAATGTGCCAGATATGTGGAGAAAAGATGGATACCACGAAACGGGAGTGTGTTGTCATCTCCTGATGTCAGAGGAGAACGTAATTCGGTTAGTAAACCTAGCACTCCCAGGGATGCAGTGTATATCACACGGAGCATGTCGTTGTCTCAAGAGAGGAAATCTTCTCCATTACCGGATGCAGATAGAACAATGCTCGCTTTGAGGAGTAGATTACATAATTCATCTTCTGAATTACCTAAGCAGGTAAATACAACTTTTAGAACCATTTCATATTGTCTGGTTTTGACTTGACACGAAATTTAAGAAAATAAATAAGACTCTGAATGTTGTTTTCTAAACAAGGAAAGAGGCATTATTTTGTAATCTTAGTTTTCAATGTTCCGAGCAGGCTGCTCATGATCCCAAGCCTGACGTTGTTCAGAATGCAAAACCAGTAGCCTCCGCGGAAGAACCAAAGCCAAAAGCTAATGTAATCCCTCGTTGTCTGAATAACTATATCCTGTTACTTTCTTTTCATACTTTTAAGATTGATAACTGTTTACACATGGTTAACAGGTTTCTCCTGATCCCCGGGAAAACGTTCTTCAAAATCTAGAACAATCGATCCCTCAAGTCTCGAAAGCAAATATATCCCCAACAGCATCAACTGCTACCAACAACCATGTTGCTAGTGCTTCTAAAAGTCATTCGGAGGCCATGAAAGAAAATGGATCTGTTTCCAAAACACATTCGGTTGGAGCCCCCCAGTGTATGTTCCTCTATCAATTAGGAGTACTAATGTTAGTCAGAGACGGATCCAGGATTTGAAGTTTATGAGTTTATAAAGCGATTTAAGTTAATATAGATGTTTCGTGGATATTTACCTATTGGTTCCCGTGAACCTGTGTGACTCTCTGGATCCTCCACTGACTAGAATTGTTGATGTACCATGCTTGAATCTTTCACCACTGATTTTCAGCAGCGGAACCAAAAGCGGTAATCCAGCAGAATGCCAGTTCTGCCACTACAGAAAACAAGAACAAATTTGATGCTGGAATTGAGGAACTAATCAAAGATTTTCAATGGAATACGCAGCCGGTATCAGCAAATGCCTTGAACAATGTGAAGAATAAGGTAATGAATCTCTTCGACGAGGTCCTTCCTTTGTCATTTCTAGTTATAATAATCCCTTCGACGAGGTGCAAATCCCCTTGGCTTTGTTCGTATGTTTGCTTCTTTATATTCTGAATCCTCATACTTGACAGAATCAATTTATCTCTTTATCTGTCCATCAGCAGCAACAAACATTGCCAGCTCCACATCAGCCTCCTCCCATGCCTGCTACGATGAATCATTTTAGCCGTTTACAAACCGCCTATCAATCATCAAAAGGTAACCAGTTGTTTTCTCAGAGTTGGGGAGGAATTGGCACTCAGGTCCACGGGACTAAACAGGTTAGACCATCGAATCCAACGAGCTTTTTGTTATAATCCAAACTCAAGCGCTCTCTCTTACTTATCCTCGATTTTTTTCATCTAGATGGAAAGCATTCAATATATAAATGCGTCTACGCCACCAGTCTATGCTCTGAATCCCAGGTACTTGAAGCATTACCTAGCGTTTGCAAATTATTCATACCGCGCATTCTCCTCCTTGTTGAGATCATGTGTATTTTCCCGCCTTTAGGCATCGTTTAAAGCATAATCTATAAGTAAAATGATGTTTAATCGATAGCTGAGAGATCATGATCTTTCAAGAGGGATTAAATAAGAGAAGAAAGAAACGCTAGGCTTGTTAGAAAATGTTACACTTATCCCTCATCGGTTGTGTAAAGATCCCCTTGTCCCATTACAAGCGGACTAGTGATATGTAGCGGAGTCAGGATTTTGCTTAAGAATATCAAAATATAAAGGGAGTTAATATATAGTATATATATATAAAAACGAATTTCTTCTCTAGCTACACAATGTAATTTTCCAACAAATACATTTGGTGGCTCCTCCACTACCTTAAGGATATTCCGCCCATACACATAAGAAAATGATTAGACGTATACCCAGGATTCAACAAGTTGACTGAAGAGAAAAGAGACTTGGATTAGGCCTTACGTCTATGAAATTTAACTCATTTTACGTAGCAGATCAATTCTCATGTGCACGTGAATACAATAACTTTGCTAGAAATACGATAAACTAATAACTTTTTTTCATTTTTTCAATTTTGCAGCATGTTTTCTGCAATGCCAATACCACCAACGAATGGAACAACACAAACAGGAGCTATTAGGCCTTTGTCAAGTATGCCAAAACACACGAAATGTTATCGAGACGATAAATTATTTCTACTCGATTTATCGTGATTTTTTCGATTTATTTAGTATATGCAAATATTGTAAAATGTATAAACAGCTCAAGAGAAACCCCCCCCCCCCCCCCTTTTTTTTGGTTAAAAGTGTTGAGCATAATAGGGGAACTATACTTGTGTATAATGAATTATTGGTTGGTCAATGTTATATACAATTTATATATATATATATATATATATATATATATATATATATATATATATATATATATATATATATTAGATCAGTTGAAAATGTGTTTTTGAGTGGA
>JAPFFP010000070.1:1282356-1298947 GCA_026153255.1 Solanum medicagineum
GATTGTATATATTATTCTTATTTTTATTCCTATTCTAACGTAGATAAGTAGTATAATTAATTATTTACTTCCAATAAGTTTATTTTTAAATGGGCTTCAAAAGTCTTAAAATGAGCTTCATAAATCTTAACTTAATCCTACTAAATTATAAATGAAGTCAAATTAATCTAACTGCTCTAGTCTATATTAACGACTCTGCTTACAAGTATTTATGAATAATTACGGATCGATAGTTGTGCTTTAGATGATTCGATAATGTGTTAAAAGAAATTATTTTATATAACGACTTTTCGTCAAGTGTAAGTATACATGTGATGAGATGTCAGGCAAAACTTGCAAATAATTTGCTATAATTTCTTAACGTAGATAACGAAATAGTTAAAAATTATGACGGGATAAATATAATTTTTTATTATATATATAATATCAATAGATATTGAATAATAATATTTTTTAAGAAAAAACAAAGAATTATGGGCATCGTATGGGTGACTGCTTGCTTGACTTGACTTACAGAAAAAAATCATTTTTTCTTTTTTAAAAAAAGAATAAATATTCCATTGGATCTACTCGTTATTTGACTCGAACTGAAGCATATCATACACGTTAAAATAATAATTTAAAAGAAATAATTATTATAGACTATTAGATTGTGTTGAATGGATACACGTAAAGTCTTAAATTTAAATTAGTATAAAGTCACCTTCGATAAGAATTATTTTGCCCCCAAATTAAATAAACATACGTAATAAACATATATACCAAGTGATTTATTTTAACATTTAACGGAACCTACAAAAAATCATATTGATAACAAAATTAGAATTTGTTAATACAGGAGGTGTCAATCTATTTAAGGGAATTTTGTTTATTTTATCTTGTTCCAATATTGTATAAAAAAAAGGGACAAATGCTAGCTCTAAACGTAGTGTAAATTTGATTTTTCTTTTTAAATAAACATTAACTCTATTTTATTTGATTTGCTTTGTATAAACAAAAAATATCGCTACAATGATTTTATTTTTCTTATGATAAAAATAAAGTTAGATTGAGCAATGGACATGGGTTAAGTAAAATTCAGTAATTGTAATTTAACTATGTTTTTGATTAAGATTTTCATCGATATATGTCCAAAAAAAAATATTCAGAATTAATTATCTTTTATAGAATTCAAAATACATAAACTCAAAATCTTGAGTCTAGCTTTAAACATTTGTAGGAAGTATTTAACTTTGTATTCAAAGGTGTGAGTTAGTACTCAATGAAATAGGTTGACAATTATGATGTATTATGTTCAACTCTCCGTAGCAAACAAAAACAATAGATAATTTCTTTCCATTTATTCTTGCCTTGGTTGCCAAAATTATCCGATAAATATTCGTGAAAGGTGACAATTTATTAAATTAATGAAAATACACAAAAACTGACCCAACTATCACAATTATCAAGAAAAATATTTAATCTCACTTATCTAAAAAAATTTTGTTCGAGCCTTCATTTATTAAGAATTTTCTATTGATGATCATTTAGAAACAATTATTCTATCTCTCGAAGATAGTGATAACATTTATATATGTTCGATTGTCTCCAAATTTTATTTGAAAAATTTCATTGATATATTATTGTCGACGTCGTGTTGGCCTTAAATTATTTATCAAATGTTTTGCTTCCACAAAATACTAATGCACATTATTTGAAACTAAAGTATATCTAATGTTTCCCATGTTTATTGTATGACTCAAAAATCCTTTTTTTTTCCTTAAAACTTTATAATCAACTAAATAATTTCCAAAAAATTAGAACAAGAAGTAATAATACTTGTTTGGACCAATGTGCTCCAAAAGGCAAATTGTCGGTAAGAAGGCAAGCCAACCACGAGTCGGTCCACATAACATCGGCGCAGCCATAGCCGCGGGTTCCTAAATATTACGACACACCTTCCGCCCACTTAACCTTCATTTCAAAATTTGACTTGCTCAATGCCGAATTAAGATTGTCGTGTTTGTTTTAATTAGTTGAAGTAGATAAGTGATTATTGAGTTATTTGACTGAATGATTTAAACTTAACATCTTAAATTTAATATTTCAAAATTGAAACTCAATAACATCAATATTGTTACATCATTTTTATTAATTATTATTTAATTATTTCTTTATCAACTTTAATTATGAAATTATAATAGTGTGTCTACTAATTTTATTGTTGCTATTAAAGTGTCATTAATTATTATTTAAATTATTGTTTACCACAAGCAGGCAGCTGAATAAAAAAAATTTTCATTTAAAATTACTCAGAAACAAGATGACAAACCAAAATGAATCATACACATGAGTTGACATATTGCATTTTATTCACAAGGAATTACTGTCACATTGTAGAAATAACTAAGAGTTTAAGACCATTAAAACGAATACTTTGTTTGGATAGTTGTTATGCATTGTTTCATAGTGTATTTTATTATGTTGCACTGTATCATACTGTATTGTATCAATGACTACAATATTTGGATAGATTGTATCGTTCTTCGTCGTTACATAACGTGATACATCCATAATTTGAATGACCAACCTATAAGAAATTGAAGGGTATTTGGTGGATTCCATGAAAAGATAGGGTAAATGATAAAGTAGAATTACTAAATAAATAAATAGAATATAAAATAAGAAGAAGATATTAAAATAATGACGCAACCACACCAAATCGATCGTTACATAAAATGGGTCTTTTCGTCGTTACCTAATGATGGAATTAAACGATACGATACAATTGAATTTAAGTAATAATTAAAATAAATATTGAACTTAAACTAACAATACAATATAATACATCGGGTTACAATCATCCAAAAGAATAAAAATATGAAACTGTCAATCATTTATATACTAAATTGTATAAATATAATTATTTAAATTAACTCATTAAAAAAAATTTAACCTATTAAAAATTAATAATTCAATAATAAAAAATTTTTAAACCACTATAAAAATTGTTAAACCAATAACTCAAATGACCCATATTTCAGCATATTCCACAAACACGCGTCCTCTTCTCTCTCAACATTTTCTCTGCAATTTTCATTTTCTTCACTCTAAATTCTCACACATAACAACCATTTTCCATCTACTAAAAAGATCACAGCAACAAAGCTTTGAATTGTCAAACTAAAATCGAAGAAAATGGAATCATGGACGAGCAATTTGATGTTATCCATGAAAATTCTGTTAATTTCAGTCGGAGCAGTTTCCTCAGTCATTGCAATTAAATCCTCTGTTCCTTTGATTTTATATGAATTTCCTACGGTTTGGACCGGTTTGATTTCATGGCTGAAGCCGCCGTATCTCTACATGTTGCTCAACGGTATAATTATCATCATCGCCGCTACTTCTCGATCAAACCGTAAGGAACAACAACACTCCGGCGAGCGATTACAGCCGTTTTTTTCTGCCGGAATGACTCCGGTGACGGAAAATTCTGTAGCGTTTTCCAGATCTAAAGTTTCGGACTATGAGCCGGAATTGGTAGATGAACTGGAATGGTTTGAGGTTAAGCCGTTAATTTCTTCCGGAACGCCTCCGGTTCACTCAGATTCAATAGCGATTACGCCTGAACTGGTAGATGAACCGGAAGTGTTTGACGTCACGCCGTCAATTTCCGCCGGCACATCACCGGTTCACTCAGATTTAGTAGCGATTTCCAGATCAGAGAAGTACGCGCCTGAACTGGTAGATGAACCGGAGGTGTTTGAGGAGAAGACTAAACCGCCGGAGGCGGTGACTGTGAACGAAGAGGAAGAAGAAAACGATGAATTTGTGATTTCGAATTTGGTTTTTCCGCCGTTGCCGGAAGTTGAAACGGAGCTAATTCAACATCTAGCGACTGAGAAACCGCTGGTTTCTTCCAGGTTCGGTCACCGGAAGCCGCTAATGAGGACGAGTCATGAAGGTATGAAAAACTTAAATATTTTTCAAATTAAATTTATAGTTTAATAATAATACAAACATATATATAAATTTTAACAGTTAATGCTAATTTCGTAAATAATTAAACTTTTAGGGGTGAAATCACTGAGGGTAGCAAGAGTAAAGAAACAAGAGACATTAGAAAGCACATGGAAGAAGATAACAGAAGGACGTCACGTGCCTCTCACGAGACACCTAAACAAGTTAGACACGTGGCAACATCAGAATCAGAACCGGAGAAATGAATCCCCGGTTCAAAATGTAAAAAAAGTACTTGAACCGTCACCGAGTCAGGACGAGCTGAACCGGCGAGTCGAAGCATTTATTAAAAAATTCAATGAAGAAATGAGATTACAAAGAGAACAGTCATTGCAACAGTACATGGAGATGATCAATCGTGGGGTTTAAGTTAATTTTAGCAATATATACTATTACAAAAGAAAGATTTTATTTTATTTTTGTGAATATATATATATATAGAGAGAAAAAAAATAGTGCAGGAGCTAAAGTTTGTGAATATAGAATTGTAAAATGTTTTTATGTTGAAGAGTATTAGCAACAACTCAGTGAAATTTTACAAATCTGATGTGGAGAGAGGATATAGTGTGAGTAGACATTACTACTATCTCATAGAGATAAAGAGGTTATTTTTGTTCCCTTTCAGAAAATTCTAACACTAGTAGAAATGCCTATGCTTTATTTTTCTGAATATCCTCAACACAAATATAGTAGTTTCAAAAGCAGAAAATATTATATACAAAAATGACTATAGTGGAGAGCAATTGAAAACTAATAAATACAATACAAATAACAAATAAATGGCGATAAATAACAACTCAATATATAATGACACGACTGATCTTACAACTGAAGAAGTCCAGCTACCATCTTGGACCATATCTTGGTCAAGATATTGTAGCCACCACACCACTGTCCAGCCACCATTTTTTAAGATGGATTTTTTGTTCACACCTCTAAAATCTACTATAAAAGAGGTGCAAATTCTCATTTGTAACACACAAAAAAAAAACACCAAGACAAGGGTGAAGAAAAACGTGAGTTTGAAAGTTGTTTTGTAATTTATTCTTGTGAGTAGTAGAAGTAATTTTTTCTCTCAAATTCGTGTTTAGCAACATTTTATTATTCCCTTGGGCTACAACAACAACCTTCTATATCACAAGGCAAGACATCATCCTAGCCTTAGTAAGTCTACTAGTCTTTTATCCTAATACACGACCTTCATTTCTTTTTTTGTAAGGTCGTTTCCTCGATGATACAAAATTGCCCATAATATTGAAGAGTATTGAACTTGGGATAAATGAAATTTCAAATAATCATTATATTACTTTCTGTGTTATAATGGTCTTGTACTAAAGACAATACATATGCACCATGATAAGTTTTCCAACTTCTTTACGCTTTCTTTTATTTACCCTTTTTTCATTTTTATTATATACACATGACCTTTTTAATCACATAAAAACAAATAAAAGTTTTCTCCTCCAAGAGAAAAATACAGCCAACAAAAGTTTTTAAGAAATGGTACTAGGAGAAAACACAGTAGCCAATCCTTGATCTACTTTTATGTGTAACTTGTCATATGCCATTAATGTCTTGTAATTTGACTTGTAAGTTCCTTTACCTCTTGCTAGAACTTCACCATCTACATCTATAATCCCTTCTTTTGATGGATCATCTAATTGTGTACCAGGTTCTAGAACAAATGCTTTGACCTGTAATTTTGTATAATAATCAAAAACATATTTTTCCGTTCGAATTAATTATAGAACATGCAAATTATAAGTAAAAACAACATACCAAGTGAATCCAACAAGTGAGGTATAGAAATGTAAATTATAAGTACTTTCAACAAATCACATGTGAACATGCATGAGGTTACGTTGAGACGATATATGAGAGGTGTAGGTTCATTGACCTATAGTGATCGCCTGTACACCCTTTGTAGAAAAATTATATTGTGCATATAGAAAAGAATACTGTATATATTGGTAAAAAGACAACCTTTTTAGAAATATATAATAAAGTTTTGAATAGCCTTAACAAAATTCGTAGTTTTGTCACTAGATGGTACAGAGCAGGAAAGAGGTATGACGTTTCAAATCTCACCGTCACACCAAAATCAACTGATATTTCATATCTTTGGTCTAAGAAGAAGAATCAGCGCAACACATGAGGGGCCTTGTTGAGACAAAATAATGTTGATGTACTCGAATAACAACAACAACTTACCCATTGAAATCCCATAAGTGTAGTTTGGGGAGGGTAAAATGTACGCACACCTTAGCACTACCTCAGAGAGATAGAGAGGTGGTTTTCGGAAAACTCTCAACGCAAATATATCAGCCCAAAAGCATGTACTTCAATAAGTAACAACAAAATATAGATATTGAAAGAAAGAGTTAATCTTAAAGAGATGAGAGCTTGCAAAATGGAAGTTCAACTTAGAAGATTGAAACAAGAACTCTACCTTGAAGTATAAGACATATGGTGATTTTACATGGCCGCCTTTGTTTAACTCGGTCATAAACGACAGCAACGTTAACTTTGGGCAGTCCTTTATCACGATCAAGTCCAAATAACCATCTGAAAACTGCAGAAGTGCTAACGCATAACACGCAGATTGAAAGTTAAAACGTTTGCAGCTTAGATGAGTGCAGCTTGGATATTATGGATAGGTTAATATGAGTTAGGAAACAAAACCCAACCTTGGCGTCTGGTGCTGCGAGAACATCTTCACCTCCCCAAGGTATATTATGAAGCCAAACTGATACGAAAGGCCCTTCAATCTTACGGTTGAAATCCTTCATATGAAAAGCAGGACCACAATATCCAAAACTCGATTTAACTTCACTAATAGTTTCGCCTTCCGGGTCAGCTGGTTCTCCAAATGTTTCATAACCTGGTGCAGCCACAAATTTTATACAACCATTGTACCTCCTAAGGCGGAGTATTCGTTGCATTGCCTGACCAAATAGTATCAACAAAATCCAATTTGACATTTCAAGTTCTAATGTTAAAAGAAATCACAAACTCAAAAGGAAAAAGAACTTGGAACGTACATAATAATCTAACCGAGCACTACCCATCCATCTATACTTCTCAGATTCGATATCAATATCAGCTATAAGACCTGGAAAAAACACGAAATCTTCGCAGTCAATCTAAATATCAGCTATAATATTCTATTCTAATTCATTAAGTGCTTAACTATAGGACGAAACTCAAAGCAATGTCAGTGAAACCACAGAAAAGAATGGAAGATGTAATACCCCAGGCGAGCATCAGCACACTGAAAAACCTGCTCTGCCCCTGTGAAATAGTAGCTACATCTAGCGATTGCTTGTGCCCTGCAAACAACGAAGCATGCAAAGAGAACTTCTTAGCCTTATTCGAGAAAGAAAAGAGTAACGGAAACTTCACCATGGAGAAACCACGGGTTTTTTTCCTTCCAAAAGCATAGTATTTCCCACCTCTAATAATAGCAAGTGTTGCATTGGACGCGGTACAAGATAGACCAACGGCATCTAGAAGAGACTTTGCCATGCCGTTTCCAGTGCCTGTATTAACATATATGACACATAATTATAAAGACACTGAAAGGGTTTCTACATACCAAGCTTTTTATACAATATCATCGTTGGTATACTCGCTATCAAGAAGGAATCAAAATATGCAAAACCACATTAGTGTTTATCAAAAGGAAACTGGCAATAAAGGAAAGGACAAACCTGCAGGTACTACTCCAAGAGGCATCTTTATTGCAGAATCCCGATTCTCCCTTTCAAGTAATCCATTAACTACCTACTAAAAGTTGAAAAAATAGAAAGTATGACCGTGAGGAATCGCAACATGTTTATCATCCATTCACTACAAAAAAAAAACGTTTGAGCTTATGCGTATCATGCTCATGAAAATCCCAAGTGTAGCTAAGACATTGACATCCAGTGAAAAACTACACAGTAATGTACATATTCTCTAACATTGAGCCCCGATTTTGGAATCACAGTTAATCAATCGATGTCTTGAAAAGAAGTATCATTACGGGGAAGGAGTAAGCGTTAATCTATCTCTTGATACTTTCATCTTTGACATCTTTTAATGGGAACTGATTTTGAATAAATAGAATCTATTGAGCTTTATAACTAGAGGGCATAACACCAATCCATATACAAGTAAAGCCCTTCCTTCGTCAAGTATATGATGATAGAAGCTAAAGGGCAAGCGTGGTGCACTAAAGCTCCCGCTATGTGCAGGGCCTGGGGAAGGGCCCGACCACAAGGGTCTATTGTATGCAGCCTTACCTTTCATTTCTGCCAGAGGCTGTTTCCAAGGTTTGAACCCGTACCTCCAAAGGGTCTATGATGAAAGAAGGTCTTGAGCATAATTGTTCAACAATGATTGTGTAAAACGCAAAAAGACAATAGGCTTGACCAACCAACAAAAGAAGAATAAATAAAAATAGGCAGCAAAAACCTACCTCAACCAAAATTCCATCCCCACTGACACAAACAATACCATCATATCTCAGAATATCCAATGATTTAGCAACTTCCTTTGCATGTAGCTGATATTTAGTTTCTAAGGACAAAAATTAAGAATAAAAATCACGACACAGACTGAAAAATCATATAACAAATTCAATGCTGCTAACCTTGCACTGTATAGTCAATATTTGCATCGTCAAGTAGTGGCTTTACACTATCAATAAAAATCTTTGGTGCAGATCTCTTTCCACCATAAGGATTCACAAACACAAAAAGTCGTTTAGGCCGACCTGAAATTCCATAAAGTCACATATCCATCATATAAAGATTCATGAAAGAAAAGACATTAACTATAAAGGTAACCATGATAAGGAGAATACTATCAATAGTTATGCTTTTACTATTAATGAAAGCTACTGAGTCGATCAGTTTAAACTATAATCAAAGTGAAGCATGCCTGAAATGCTTCTGTCTTCTGAGTTCTCTTTCCAAACATTAATTACGTATTATTTGCATGTGGGATGTCTCAAATTTCATGTTCAATCACACAATGAGATCAAGCCTCGAAGCAGAAGGAGAGAAAAATCATCAATAGGAAAAACAGGGAACTTATGTAAAAAGGCAGCCCCCTGCATGAAGCATCCTGCTTTTACATATGGTTAGGGAAAGGGCTACTGAGGAACTTGATTCAGAAGTCGAAAAGATCCTACTCCAGTTCCCCTGAAATCGATAGTCAATCCTACTTCTGATTATCTCCACATAACAAACCATTGAGCAATACATCATCTTGATCCCGAATCTGCAGTAACTCACTGTCCAAACCTTCTGTACTTCGTTGATCTCTCATATTAATGCCTTAGGCAATATATTGGAATTATAAATGCGAACGAATAGAAGATAACAATACCATATTTATGCCTTCATATACAAGTAAAGAGATTTTACATACTCTGTCTCTTCATTTGCAATTTAAACAAACTGCCGTTCAACATGCTCATGAGACTTCTAGTTACAACTACGATTACATATCCAATACAATTCCACAAGTGGGGTTTAACAAGGGCAGGAAGTACGCAAACCTCACCCCTACCTCGTGAGACTTTCTAATTATCTATGCGTAATCCATATAGTTGTTTTTACTTGAGGAAACAGAGATGCACTCGAATATTTTCTAGATTCACTAATCAATAATAAACCAACTAGACATTTACACATATATATTAGATCAAATTCTTACTAATTTTTTCAATTCTATTAGCATTTTTAATAAATATAATCACATACTTTTTACCAAAATCATAGCCACTTTCCTTCATGAATCTAAGCTATATACAATGGCCATCCCAAAAGGACATAATTGTTGTACTATATGTGTAGTTAATAACCTCTTTGTCTGTATACAAAGCACCCACACCCACATTTATTCGAGGGGTGTCTTGGTTCAGAAATTACACTTAGTAGCTAGGTCAAAAAATCTTCTTTTTATATATATACACTTTATACCTACTCCCTCTGCCTACTTCATAGATTTACTTCTTTATATTGACACACTTAAGTGAACATCTCAACCCCGTCACTACTTCCGACCAAATTCATAGCTTGTTTCAGTTAATGGATTCACAATTAAATATTTACACATATTTCATAAAAATGGGATCTAAGCAAAAATTACTAGGTTCGTCCAAACCCCTACCTATACTGTAGCTCCGCCTCTATAAAAACTATGATTTTAATTTTTTGAATTATTATCAATATTTTTACCTATTATAACAGGTTATTTATTTTACTCTCAATCTTTAACAAATCAGGCTTCTTGTTGATAGTGACATGTAAAGTTGAACTCTGAAAAGTTATCCTCTTCCTCCATTACTCAAACAAAGCACTTTCTCTTTCTAGTGCCACATTAAATAGCAACTACTTAGCACTAAATAAAAGTGTGTGGCCTAATGGTCAATGAATTGAAAATCATAAATTTTTCAGATTCAAACTTTAGCCGAGGCAAAAACATTTTAGGATTTTCGTTTGGTATGATAGACAAGTATAAATAGTTCACGGATAATATTATCTTATCCCTTATTTGGGGGATAAAAATACACTAAGGTTCCCTCAAATCCTTTGTGTACTACTCTATTTGTTCTAATTTGTATCACTCAATTTTCTTTGTAGTTGGTCCAAAAAAAAAATAGAAAATATTTTATATTAAATAACAATTTAATTTGAGATAGTGATAAAGTTTGCGTACGTTTTATCTTTTTCAGACTCCACTTATGAGATTTCACTGAGTATGCTGTTTTAAATAACAATTTAATTTAAAATGTCTATTTTTATCATTGATAAAATGTTCTAGCCATATAAACATTTATGATTTTTTTTAATGAACATGGTGTTCGAGCTACATACCTCGACTAATTCCACGAGATATTTGTCACCTCACAAAGCATACTAATCAGATAACTCTGTCCGTCAAGGCTACAACAAATGAAAAAAACCACCTAATAGTTTTTGTCTATGGGGGGATTTGAACCTAAAGACCTCATGACTCTCAACCACAACCATTAATAACTTATTTTTAGACTACAAATTTTGAAACTGATTTTTTAAATTTTCAGAAAATAGCCTTTCTACCTTGTAAGGTAGTAGTAGGTTCTACATACATTATACCCTCTCCAAACCCACTTGTGAGATTCCGCTGAATATATTATTGTTATTGTTTCTTTTTTAAATTTCATGTAAAATCAAACTATGTCACATAAATTACAACAATAGACGAAAGAAATAAGTTGGAAGTAAAGAAGGGTATTTTTATGGAAAAAACAACTTTCCTAGAAATGATGCCCAAACAATTTATTTTGGGTATTTTTATGGAAAAAACTACTTTCCTAGAAATGATGCCCAAACAATTTATTTTTAGTATAACAAATCGAACACTCAATGTAAAATGATACCAGCATAATTAATTACTCCCAATTTCAGTATAATTAATTTTATCGTAACTTGTTTTCAAATCAACCAACCCATCTAAAAGGGCAAGTTCGGTGCACTGAAGCCTACGCTATATACGAGGTCCAAGGAAGAGTCCGTCTGTGAGATTTATTCTATGCAGTCTTACTTTGCATTTCTGTCGGAGACTATTTTCAAGGCTTGAACTCATGACTTTTATAGATATTATGATGAGGGGAGATATCTCGTATAATTAATCGAGATGCACATGAACTAAATTCAAAAAGTTATAATTTAAAAAGAAAAACAAAAGTTTTTGTAAGTTTTTCAAAAAGTTACCAAGTGAATCAATGAACTCCTGAAGCTTTTGACTCCAAATTCGAAGAGAATCCTCCGATAACATCTCGAAATCAAATCTCTTCCTCCTCACCTTAACTCCAGTGTTCCCGCGGCAGCAAATAATTCCACCTCCTTCGTCCTCCTTAACAACCCTAATTTTAATTTTCGTACCTTCGACGGTAAACCCGAGAACCTCTTTCTCAATCGACAAGCAATTTTCCGTCCATCGGAGCTTCCCTTCTTCCACCGCGAAAGTCACCGGAGTTTCAACTCCGTTAACCCGAACCCGCTCCGATAGAATCGAAGCAATAGCAGTGGGCTTCGTTTCACCCATACTTTGGATTGGATTAGTCTCACTCTCTGTTCATCGTGGAGGATCATTTTATATATATATATTTAGAGGAAGCTTCTATTTTGAAATTGCCGGCACAATTTTTTGTTGTTTCTTGCACTTTTCTCTTTTCTTGTTTGGATGGTGGTTCAAGTGGCGGAGTCAAATTTTTTACTAAATTTGTATAAATATTTAATATTTTGTTTGGATTATTAATTTATCTTTTGGGGAAGCTTCTATTTTGAGTTAAGTCTCAAGTTTGAAATTTTTGTTAAGGTTTTAGGTTCGAAATTTTTTGTCAGTGAAAATAATGAATTTGCCTTTTCAAATGAGTTCGTCACATCGAATTTGCCTAATATGAGTTACTTCTTCTGTATAGTTTGGGACAAAGGTTTTATCCTGTACTCACTAAAAGATAGCAGCTGTGAATTTTTCTTGTTGTAAAAAAAAACGAATAAAAAATATTTGGATAGATTGTATTAGTATGATACGAGGCAAAGCTATTATGAAGAGACGGGTAAACATGCTTCATTAAACAAAATGAAACTTTTTATCATTAGTTAACGATGAATTTAAACGATATAATGTAATGAAATTTAAGTAATAATCAAAATAGTCATTGTATCTAGACTAATAATTAGTAATATTATAGGTAACAACTATCCAAACAAGTTATTATTATATTGTATTGTGTTATATTGTATTGTATGGTACTAAATTATTTTAATACAATGTAATGTTTGAATAGACTACATGTAAGCTTTAATTTGTGTGGATAATTCTTATTATATTATAGTTTGTTGTAGTGTATTATCTTATATTATTTAAATAAATATAATTGTATTTGTTTTCGTTGTTATATAATGTTGCACGTCAATAATTTGTGAAATAATTTGTTTCGATAGATTATCGCCTATTGTATCGCACAATCTTGTCCATTTTGAATTTATTATATTATATTATATATTTTAAATAATAAAAAAAATTATTTTATGTACCGATTAATTTGACATGATTTTATAGTCATCTTTTTCTTAAAAGGCCGGCAACATAAAAAAGACCCGTGACACTAGTATGTCATTGTTATTATTGTTTATGTTATTATCCTATTTTGTTTGTAGTATTTTATTTTCTCCGACAATTTAAAGGAGTGTTTGACTAAATATAAAATTAAAACATGAATTTTAAAATTTGTGTCTAAAATAAAGCTACCCTTTGCATTGTACGCACAAGTTTGTTGTTTCTTGAAAGTCCTTAAGAAATTTCAATTATACCAAACTCATATTGGTGTGTGTTATGATTTTAAATATAATATTTATTTTAATTATTATTAAAATATTATCATAGTCGTCATATTCATTGTTCCTTTCATTCCAATTAATGATTTGATTGAGTGTAAATTTTAAAAAATAAAAGTAAAACTTTTTTAGTTTATGATTTGAAATAAGTTATAAATATTTATATAACTCTTATTAAGAATAAAATAGTAAGTTCAAAATAAAAATATAAAAATATATCATGTTTTTTTTAATTCATATAAAAAATGTTACACACAAATCGAAATGAAAGAAATATTTAAGAGCACCTTCTTTGCCAATATGAAAAAAAATATATTTGTAAAAATTTTCATTTTACGTAATGAGAAATTTTATGATATAATATCATAAATTTTAAAATAAATATTATATTTAAATCAATTAATACAAGAAGTGGGTATGTGTCACCATCCAAACAAAGTATAAGAGGCAGTAGTTGTTTTTTGCCCGATTTTTTGATATGACATATGAAGGAATTATAATTAATTCAAGATAATAATATTTTCAATTAATTTGAGGCTGCTGCTATTGACTTTACTATTACTAAAAATATATCGTGCAATGTATTGAACATATTTAAATGAAGCTAAATGTAATAAATGAAAAAGGGGTCCAAGCTCTTTTTTTTTTTTTTGGGTGTTTCCCAAGGTATTTCCGGAGCAACTAATCCTCTATTCTACGATCGACGCACTAAGCAATAAAAAACTGGCCACAAAATTTTTTTTATTCACCAGAGTGGGGATCGAACCCCCAAGCCACAGAGTCCAAGCTACTCTTCAACTATGGAGTTTGAATATTATAATATAAAAACCTTTCATCTACTTAACAGTAGATAATAATGGAGAAATTTTTATAAATAATCTAGACATGAAACTTAATTTGGTCAAATAGTTATATTTTATATAATTACACGGCATAACCTCGGGTATGTGACCTGGAGGAGAGGAGAGAGGTGAATTGTATATGTATATTTGTCAAATTGTATGTTTATATCTGTCAAATAATTGTATATGTGTAACTAATATACATATGTATTTGTATATCTGGCAAATGAAATTGGGAGAGAGAGGAGAGAGGCGAGCGAGATCGAGAGAGATAGAGGAGAGAGGCGAGCGAGATAGAGCAGAGAGTGGAGATAGACGAATTGTATATGTATATCTGTTGAATTGACTATGTATATCTGTCAAAATAATTGTATATATGCAGCTGGTGTACATATGTAATTGTATATCTTGCAAGAAATTGCAAAGAAAGAGGAAGAGAGGAGAGAGAAATAGCAACAAAACCCTAATTATAGCAACAAAGTCCTAACTATAGTTATAAATGTAATTTTTTCAAACTATAGTTGTATAATATAAATATATATCATATGTTTGCTGAGTTATGTTATTTTTTTCATAATATAATAATATATTCAGTATAAATATACAAATATTTAGAGAAAATAAAATATACATATATAAAACTTTACTCCTATCTCATAGAGAGATGGAGAGATTATGACTCAAATGTACCAAAATTAAATAATCAATTTGTATGTCAATGTCGACTTTGTTTATGTATAACAACTACAAAAGCAAAAAATATATATATATATATATCGAAAACAACTACTATAATACATTACGAAAGCAAAACAACTATTGTGAAGTGATTATTTTCTAATCAACATTCTACCGAAAACAACTTCTTTAATTCTTATGTGTTTTAGTGCTATGACTTGTCCTATGTCCTCCTTGGTGATGAGAAAACTTTGTTAAATAAATACTTTCTAATGTTATTTATGTAACTTGTTCCTTCTACTTTAATTAAGAAAATTTGTTTTCTTGCTTAAACAACTTACTTTTTTTTACAAAAGAATAATTTTTAAAATATTCTAATCGATCAAACAAGAGAAAAATTAAAAAATACTTTTCTTTAATTTTTCTGATAGCTTATACGAGGGTGATACCTCAACATCAGGCTTGTTTGAGACTATTTATAGAAAACTCTAAATCTTTTCATCACAAAATTTAGTGTGAATATACATATATATATATATATATTTGTTGTATATATATTCATTGTATTTTGTTATATGAGAAATGTCAAATTTACCACATCACAATAAATTTTAAAATATTTCTTCGCGATTATTTTATTTTTTTCTAAAAATGAATCGTGATATTTTTACTATATCTCTTCTTAAAATGAGTCATCATACTATTATAATTAAATCACAACCAGATAGATAGTCGTATTTATATTCTTTACTAAATATTATCATATTGAGAGAATGAATATATATTTATAATATTTATCAAAAAAGTTTCCTTCTTTTAGCAAATATAATCGCCTAAACGTATCTTAACCAATTATTAGACTATGATAGCTTATGACAAATACAAAAGCTTCTAGTCTTTTCTTTTTTCCTTTTAATATACGATGCATGGTTGATATTCATATTAGAGTCCGACTAAATTCAATTTACATTAAAAAAATTTACACTAGAGAGTAAAGTACTCTCTAAAGACGACTTCGTACCACTCCACCATAATCTTTATTAGTAAAAATTTCTAATTTTTTTTTCAAAATTAAACAAAATCTATAATTGGTGAAAAATGATTAAAGAGGGACTTACTATTATTAGATATTGTGCAATGTATTATACATACTTAAATGAAGATAATTGTAATAAGTGAAAAAGGGTCCAAACTACTCTTCAAATATTCAATTTGAATGTTTTGATATAAAGAACCTTCATCCACTTAACAATATATAATAATGATAATAATATATTCAGTATAAATATATATAAAAATAATAATTTAGAGAGGATAAAATATCTATAAATTTTACTTGTATTTTGTAAAAATAAAAAAATTATTTTCAAAAGACTTTCGACTTAAATGTATCAAAATTAAATAATTAATTTGTATGTTAATGTTGACTTTGTTTATGCATAACAACTACAAGTGCAACAAAATTATACTTGTAAATTTAATATATATATATATATATATATATATGGAAAATGACTTCTCTAATAAATTACGGAAGCAAAGTAATTATTGTGCGAGTAATTACTTTTTGACCAATATTCTATTGGAAATAACTTATATATCGAAAACGATTTCTCTAACAAATTATGGAAGCAAAACAACTATTATGCGAGTAATTACTTTTTGACCAATGTTCTATCGAAAATAATTTTTTTAATT
>JAPFFP010000070.1:1303029-1315266 GCA_026153255.1 Solanum medicagineum
ACACAAGAAAAGTATAGGATAAAATGGAACATGGAAGAAATTCAGAGAAGGTTCTTGAGATAAAAATTTGTTTCTCCATTTTATTTTACATAATACCCTTTATAATTGATATGATATTTAAGAAAAAAACTTTTAAACTTATAAATATTTGTGATTTATATGTTAATGACATCTTTGTTCATGAAATATACTTAGTGTAAATGTTTTATGTGTTGATAATCCCGTTGTTCATAAAACACACTCAACCCATACGTATTATATGTTGATGACCCCATTATTCATATAATACACGCAATATGTTTTATATGTTGATGACCTCTTTGTTCATAAATTGCATTCATCACATGTGTTTTATGTATAGATAATTTCTTTGTTGATAAAATGCACTCAGTGCATACGTTTTATATATTGATGACCTATTTAATTTGTTCATAAAATACACTTAGCGTACGTGATTTATCATGTATTGATGACCCCTTTGTTCATAAAATGAGCTCAATGCATGCATTATATGTTTATGATCCTTTCTTTTATAAATACACTCACGTTTATGTGTTAATGACCTCTTTATTTATAAAACGCAATTTTAACACATGTGTTTATTTGTGGATGACTAGCTATCTATTGACCAACTATCATTTGATCCCTAAATGTCATAGTTCTTTATGCCTCGTGAAAATTAAGAAAATCAAAAATAAAAATGTAATGTAATGATAAATATTTTTCTGTCTTAGTTAATTTGACTCTAGTTGAGAATAATAAAAGCAGATCTAGAAGCTGGACTATAGATCAACGTGCATTTAATATTATTTGTCTATGTATATTTATTTAAAAAATCACCAAATACTACTCCTATAAATATTAATAACTTAAGATAATTTTATTTAAACATAATTTTATTTTATATTTTATAAAGCAAGAAAACCTTTAGAATTTCTTGTCTTTTTTCTCCATAAAGAGTTATCTACAAAAGTATATAATTTGAGAAATGGAGTTGTTTGACCAACTCCAAATTGATATAAAATCTTGTTTTAGTTGAACTAAAACACAATCTATTTTTAACTTATATATTATATTATAATAATAATAATAATACTTCTTTCAAACTTTGCATTTATTATGACCTAATTGTCATAATTTAGGTGTGGTAACAATATAGGTACTGGGATTTTTTTATGTTGGAAATTCCATTAAAATTAAGACATTAATTTAGCCATTTTTCCTCTTTTTAATATCTTTAAAATCACTATGATTTTATATTTAGTGCGTGTTTGTTATGGAGGAAAGTATTTCAAGTGAATCACATTTTAGGGTGTGTCATGGATAAAACTATTTTTCAAAAATATCTTTTATTTTTATTATGCTTGTTAATTAAAATATCTTTTTATTCTTCTTTCTTTCAACTTTTATTAAAATATCTTAAGAAAATATATCTTTTACGATAAAATGAATTTCTTAGTTTTTTTAAAAAAATTCATAAATTATACTTTTAAGTTCATTACTCTTCTACGTTCATTCAATCCTCAATGTTCAATTTAAATACTCTTCGATTTTTTTTACTTATTCAAACACAAAAAATAAATTAAAAAAATTCTCTATTTATTTATTTGCATTTTCTAGAAAATCTTTTCATTCCTACACATTATTTGCACTTCTTTTCATAACTATTATTTTATTTATATAATCACACTTTATATCTCCTAACACTCATTTTACGGTAGGTATCATCTTCTCACCCTACCACCCATGTTGCACTTTTTTCTATCTTCACAAAACATATAAATTCTCTATTTAAAACTAAAAACACTCTTGATAAAATAGGAAATATAAATATAAATATAATAAAAAGATATAAGAATGAGCCATCGAATTACATCGAACTTCACCTAATGGTCAATGAAGTCAGTCGAACATTATAAAATTTTAAGTTCAAATTTCAGTATAGATAAAATATATTAAGTAGTTTACTCTCATTTGAACTAGTTTTAATAGACAATGTTATCTAATAGTATCTCTGTCCAACAATAACTTTGTTTTAAAAATAAATGTCTAATAATACTTATTCACTTTATAAATTAAAAGATAATTTTATATTTAATTTTTAATTTGACCTTATCATTAATCATAATTATTTATCTATTACATTTTCAAAATTTTATATTTATCAATTCAATAAAATTATCCTTATCATTTACTATTACTTTTGAATAATGGACTATTATTGAATAAAATAGCTACATATTACTAATAAAAGTAATAAAACTATCATAAAATTAATCGAGATGTGTGTAAACTTATTTATCCACCCAATTTTTTTATTTTTTATTTAAAAAAAAAACAAATTTGGGTGGTCATTACCTTGTGGCTAAACTTTTAATTGCCCCCACCAAAAATCACAATCAAATAGATTTTGACCCCACCCACCCCCACCTGCAAAATGGGCGGTGGGTGACCTAAATTTCCACCAATGTGAAAATAAAAACTATATATATATTATTAGCCACACATTTATAATTCTTTTTACATTTGCAAATTGCAAATTGACAACTATTTGTCCCCTCAACCCCACTAGATGAAACCAATCATATGTTGTACTTTCAATAAAATTTATTTAATTTTTTTTTGTTTTAGAATAAATAAAGAATACAAGCATAATATTTGAAGTAAATAGATAATAAAACTCCATCTTAGCTAAAAGTTATAAGCTTATAATATAAAATGATATGTAATAATTATTCAAATATATTTTGAAATAATATGTAATGGTTATTCAAATATAAACTATTAAAGAGAGTTAAAATGACTATTTTTGCTCTTCAAATTTTTCTTTATTCTTTGCTCTTAAAATAAATATAATCGAAAAAGACTACACATGCATTAAGAAAGGAATATATACATTCAAAAGTTAAATACTTGCGATATTAAAATAACAATACATATTCAATGTACTACCATAAACTGAAATCTTGACAAATAAATTTTATTTAATATAACAAATGATTTAACGTAATCATCTTGTTATCTATAATAATGATGATAATATTATATATATTTAGTATATCTAAATAAATAAAATTTAATTTTATCTTCAAAAATAGATATAATTTTTGATAGATACTCGGAAAAAGAAAACATTTTGCACAAATTATTGAACTTCATCAAGAAATTTTTTTACAACCTTTTTAAAAGTGTAGAACAATATAGAAACTACCGACATACCAATGTGGACAAAAAAAAATCACCTATAAATTAGATTTTGGTAATATTATTTAATCACATCATAAAAAAGAAAAAAAAATCACAGGAAAATTCCATTCCCTTTTCTAGATCAAGAGAATCTTTTTATTATTTTTTACCATTTAAAAAAAAAACTCCTAAAATTTCTTAGAAGCAAAGAAACAAAAGGAGGGAAAAAGGAAAAATTAATTTTTTTTTTCAAGAAGCTTAGTATATAAGGAAAAAAAATCAGCCATTTGTGTAAACTGTCAAACAAGTGGAGGAATTTTGCAGTGTTGGAGGTGATTCTTGTTTCCTTCTTAAGAAACAACTGTTTTACTTCAATTTTATCAGTTTATTTTTGCCTTTGATTTAGGGTTCTTTTACAAGGTCTGTATCCTATATATGTACATATATATTCTGCTATTTTTTCAGTTAAGAAACACAACTTTGGTGTTGATTCAGAGTATCTTTTAGGTATTGATTGATAGATTGATTTTGATTTGGTGTTTTGGGTGTTTTTAGTTTTGGTCAATGTGTACAAAGATTTGATTTTTATGGTGTTAGATAATGCCTTTAAGAGTTTGATTTGATGTTGGTTTCTTGATTTTTGCTGAATTTGGGGCTTTTATGCATAAAGATTTGATTTTTATGGTGTTAGATAATGCTTTTAAGTGTTTAATTGGATTTTGGTTTCTTGATTTTGCTGTATTTGGGGCTTTGTTATGTCCATTTCTTTCCAAAGATTTCATTTTTAGTGTTAAAGAGTTTGATTGGATTTTGGTTTTTGGTTCTTGGATACTTTGTTGTTCATTTTTTGCTGAGTTTGAGGGTTGGTTATGTCTATTTCCAAAGATTTCATTTTTAGTGTTTAGAGCCTATCAGATAGTGCACTGGGTAGGTTGTTATTATTGTAGAGTCTGATTGGATTTTGATTCATGGTTATTGGATACCTTTTTGCTCATTTTTGCTGATTTGGGGGTTTGTTATTTCTATTTCTAAAGATTTGGGTATGGGTTTATGGGTCTTTATAGTTGGGTTCACTTACAAAGATATCATTTTGATGGTGTTAGATTATGCTTAGAGCTTGATTGGATTTTGGTTGTTGGATAGTCTCTTCATTTTGCTGAGTTTGGAGGTTGATTCTTTTTGCTTTACTTGAGCAGTGATCTTCGGAAACAATCTTTCTATCTTCACGAGGTTATAGGGGTAAAGTTGTGTATACACTACTGTCCGCAGAACTTACTTGTGGGATTACCATGGGTGTTGTTGTTTCTGCTTTAGTGAAAAAAAAAGGATCCTGCAGTTGGGTTTCGTGGTTTTGTTAGTTTGGTCCATTTCCAAAGATCTCAACTTTTAGTGTTAGAAGTTCCATTGGATTTGGTTTTCTTGGTTATTGGATACTTTGTTCATGTTTTCAAAGTTGTTTAGTATTAGACTATGCTTGAGTTTGTTTGGATTTTGGTTTCTTGGTTATTACATTATTTGTTTATTTGCTGAGTTTTGGTGTTGGTTATTCATGTTGTTGTCTGCTTCCGTGAAAAAATTGGATCTTGCAGTTGTTTGTTTTGTGAAGAAGAAGAAGAAAATGGCGTTGGGGAACGAATGTGAAAAGTTGGGGTTAGGCATTGTGAGGAGTACCTCTTTTGGGTGCAAAAGAGTCACTTTACCAAACACAGTTGACGTCGATTTCATTTCAACTACACCAGCTAAGAGAATCTGCAGCCAGAACTCGTTTGTTACGAACGACAAATCTGTCCTTGAGGCGTTGCCTAAAGATATCTTGGTTAGTTCATAATTACTTCTTATGCTCTCTCTAACGTAATTTTGCTTTTATAGTTCAAGATTGTAACAGGACTCTGTTTCCCTTACCCGTTGTAATGCAGATAAAAATAGTGTGTAGAGTTGATCATGACGATTTGAAGAGTGTGTTTCATGCATCGAGGGCACTTAGAGAAGCGGTAAGTTTCAATCATCATTGAAGTATTGTTATATATTTGCGTAATTAATGAAGTGTTAATTAGTCGAATGAAGCAATGATGAGCTGTTGTTTCTCCTTATGTATGATCAGTCAATAATTGCAAAAGGGTGGCATTTCAACTTCAGCACACCCCGAAAGACACTTCCTTTTCCGAGTGCTTTTGATTTGGAGGAGTTAGGTGATAACGATGAGGTAGAAAAGGCACCAAATGCTCCAATGCAATCGAAGACTGCAAGGTCTCGGTTGAGCAGCAAGAAGCTGGCCGACATCTCTGTAGCCTTGTTTGCCTCAGACAGTTAAGGAAGTTGGCCGCGGAAATAAGGTGCTCAAAGCATGATAATCTATAGGTATTGCTGAACTAGAAATTCGGAAAGGATGGATATCTTATTGGCAAGAGCGGACGTGGAGATGCCCTTGACGATCATTTACCAACTCTGGAAGTACATGAGTAGAGAATGCAGTAGGAAGTGAAGGGGTTGATCTAATACCTATCATGAAGAACGAATCGAGAGGTCTCTTTGAAGAGCACTTAACCAACCAACTCTGGAAGGACATGAATAGACACCGAACTTGTTCAGTGATAGACGAAGCTCTCTCTTTGTCATCACATTCCCTTTGTGGTTCGCGCCCACCTCCAAAGGAAGTCCCAATCATAGGGTAGACTAGGCTCGATAAGTACGTGAATCATGGTCTTTAGAAGCTTTTACATAGATTTATTGTTCTTCAATCCTTTCATTCAACATTAGCTATGCTTGTGTATAGTTGTTTGTACATATTGATAGGTACATTTCATAAGAATTTTATTGTTGCAAGTATGAAAAGTTCAGCTTTCTTCTTGTTGTTACTATTTTCATGTTTAATGGAATGAAAGTTAAACTTTTGCTAGTCCACTATTAAACCAAACAACTATTACTCTGCGCCTATTAGTAAAGCATGTACTTCTCGCAAAGCTTGCTAAGCTTCTTCATGTGATAGATATTGTCCAAACTTCTCGATGACTGAATAAGAGAGATTTATATCGCTTTCTAACTTTTGCTAGTACACTATTAAAGCAAACAACTATTATAACTTTTGCTAGTACAATATTAAAGCAAACAACTATAATCATGCGCCTATTAGTAAAGCATGTACTTCTTGCAAGACTTGTTGAGCTTCATGCGACAAACATCGTTTGACTTCTCGATGACTGAATAAGAGAGGTTTCTATCACTTTCTAAAGTTAACTTTTGCTAGTACACTATTAAAGCAAACAACTATTACAACAACAACATACCCCGGTGCCTCAAAAGGCTCCCGCTCATTGCGGGGTGAGGGGGGTCGGATGTACGCAGCCTAACCCCTATGTTTAAAAACATAAAGCGACTGTTTCCAGATGACCCATGAGGAGCGTCGAAAGTTGCATTGACTAACTACTACTTCACAAATGAAAGAAGCGCAGCCAGTTTAAAGAGCCATTTTGCTTTATTCCATCATACTTCAAAGCCAAAAAATAGTCACTCTTTGGCTCCATCCGAGATTGATGGAAAAAACTATTACTATGCACCTATTAGTAAATCAAATACTTTTTGCAAGGCTTGCTGAGCTTCTTCATGTGACAAGATATCGTCCGACTTTGCGGTGAATGAATAAGAGAGGTTTCTATAGCTTTCTCTTTTTTCCAGCACTCTCGAACTGATTATCTTGCTGCAAAATAGCGAGCCATAATATTTTTTTTTGGAGAAAAATAAGTTCCTTCAAAATGAGGATAACGATTATCTTATTAAATAGAAAAAATGAAATCAATATTTCACGATCGTACTCTACTTGTATTTTCTCTTATTAATCAATATGCCCCACCTCCACTTCTACCCCCATATTCTCCCATCCCCACCACACCCATACCTTTTCCCCCTTCCATCCTTTCTTTCATCATGTTCTTCTAAATATTTTAAAAATAAAATAATATATACAAGAGTAAAATAAAAAATCACTTACTTTTGAGTAAAGTATATTCTAGAATAGTATCTTTTATGAAAAATATATTTTTCTTTCCAGCAAATATATTTTTAATTTCACGCTCAATTGTATCAAAAGCGAGCTGATAAATCTATCAAAAAAAAATATGTTTACTTCGAACAAAGCAAAAATAATGATTCATATATATTTTTATTTTTTTTAAACTTCACGAGATATATTAATTTTACGAGATATATTATTGTAGTTGTTGTAATTATATAAGAACAATTCCATTTTTTTTGTACCCTATCACGAGAAAAACAAATCAAAAACAAAAACAAAATAGGGAATCTTAAGCTGAAACAAGATGCAACTAATTGTTCACTTTACATGTGTGGCAATAATTATTTTAGTGCTACTAATAATTGACCTAGGGAAACAAAATTCCATTTTGCTCGTGTCTTTATTTAAAAATTCAACAAATTTGTCCTCCATTAAAAAATATATTATTTTAATTTATTGTTTATTACTTGTTTAAGAAAAAAATTTGTTTTTAGCATTAACTTATAATGAAGCTTCGACCTAAACCATAGTAAAAATTTAAAGCATAACTCATATGTTATTCCTTCTAAAACCTCTATAATTCCGGCTACCAAAACTTGATAAAGTATGTATGGTTAAGAATAATGAATTATTATTTTTATTAACGACGTTTAATTAATTCATTAATATTTAAGAGTGTAATTTAGTGATGAACAAAATGAACTGATTGATCAGTCCAAAAAAAATATCGCGTTACTCTAATTGAAAATAATTTAACCTTAAAATTTTTCTTTTACCCTTAATGAAATGATTCTCAGGAATACAAATATCTAAGAATGATTTTCCATTAGTTTCAAAAAAAATTTTTTTTACGTAAATATCGTGTCAGGTCAAAGGGTACGACATAAAATGAAACGATGGTAGTAGATATTTTTTTCCTCATCTATTAATCTTGGTGAACATAGTTATCTGATACATGTTACAAGTGAAAAGTGATACGTATCTCGTGAAATTAATCAAAGTACGAGATAATATTAGTTCAAAAAGCAACAGGTATCTCATGAAATGATGAAATTGGTCGAATTATATCTAAGCTAACCTAAACCAGGTACAGAGCTACCTTATAGTTAGAGCCGTCAATCTACACCTGTTGGGCCAACCTGATCTAATCCGTGATTCAGCAAGATTCGATTAGGATTTTTAGAGTCGATTTAAAAAATGTCCTTGGGCTTGGGCTTTTTACTTAGTCTACTGATTTGTGGGATTTTTGCAATATAAATTAGACCCGCTCATGGGCCGAATTAGATATAAGATAGATTATTAAAAATAATAAGAGTTCAAACTCAGAGTTCAAACTCAAAGTTTAAACAAAAATTATATTTTATAATATGTAATGGTAACACTAGTACCATGTAATATTGTCTAGTTAATATTTGTTTTGATATTTTTAAATTATAATTTAATTAAATTTATTAAAAAAATATACTTATAAAAATGTGGAATAATCCGGCAAGGCCCGCAATCCACCTACTGGTTGGATAGGCTAGTTGTTTTTTGGCTCATAAAAAAATGGGTCAGCCCGATTTGATCAATCAAATTTCAAAGTCTGTATGGACTAACCCAAATGGGGTGAGCTATCCCGTATTGACAACTCTACTTATAATTTGGGGATTCATTTGAATTGCTTCGATTGAAAAATATACTATTTATATATGATTAAAATAATTTTTTACTTATATAGTATATGTCGATCTCTTTCAATTAACTAGTACATCTACTTCTTCATATTTTAAATTTTTTTAGTGAAAATTTTAATTTCATCACTGATCTAAATATCACAATTTTTATAAACATAAAAAAGTATTTTACTGATCTATATCAACTTTTCTTTCTCAAATCCACATGTAATCAATCATTCCTCCCACTTAAATTTGATGAAAAAGTTATATTATTGTCAAGAAAAGATGGAATATTTAACATGTGTGGTACAACTTGGTATAAGTGACATACTATTTAATTATTAGGAGAAATAGTGTAAAGATAATTTGCGGCCTTCAAGCCATTTTTAAAGCCTTGATTGCCTTTAATCAATAGTTATTAATCCAATAGTAAAATTAGTATTTGTCAGCTTTGCTAACACTTTTGGTTGACATCTCTATTTGGCTGGAAAGGCATCACTACCCCACGAGTGGTTGTGGAATACAATTTAAGGTTGGTAAAAAGTTCAAATTTAGGGTTAACTTATTCATCGGTTTAATTCGATTTGATTCAATTTTGAAATTTGTTGATTCGATTTATTATTTATGAGTTATTATAAAATTATTAAGATATTAATTTTAATTTTTTGGTTGTTATTGATTTACTCATTAGGATTCTACACACACACAAAAAAAATATACTGAAAATTACTTATTAGAAAGTAGGCGACAATTTAAATGTACCATACATATGAGTTTACAGATTGTAGAGCTGTCAATACAGGCTGGCCCATCCCATCTGGGTTAATCCTTACAGACTTTGGAATTTGCCAGGCTAGGCCAGGCTGGGCCGACCCCTTTTTTATGGGCTAGAAAATAGCTAGCTCAGCCCATTTGTACGTGGGCCACGGGTCTTGTCGGCCCTCACATTTTTATTCTTATATTTTTTAACAAATTTTTAAATTAAATTATAATTTAACTATATTAAAATAAATAGCATCCGGACAATATTACATTGCATTAGTGTTACTATTACTCACTCCGTCCATCTTTACTTGTCTACTATATTAGTTTGAGATGTCCAATAATACTTGTCCACTTCATGATATCAAAAGGTACTTTCAAACTTAATTTTTAGTTTACCCTTGTCATTAATTATAGTAGTTATTTTCTTGTTACATTTTTCAAGACATTGTAATTGCTATATTCAAAAGGTGATTTAGTAAAATTGTTCATATTATTTAATGTTTCTCAATCCGTGTGCTAGATCAATAAAGAACAATTAAAGATGGAAAGAGGGAGTACATATTATAAAAAATATAATTTGTATCTAAATTTTAATATTTAAAAATTTTAAACGAATTTTGAGTTTGGACCCTTATTATTTTTAATACTCTATTTTATTTGTATTTTTAATTATTTTTTAATTAGCCCAACTCACATTGCAAAAGCCCCACAAATTAGTAAGCTTATTTAGGCCGGACTAAAAAGTTCATTTTTTAAATGGGCTCTAAAAATCGTAGCCCAGTCCTGTTAAATCACGGACTTGGCCAGATCGATCCAACGAACATAGCCCATAGAAGGTAATAGCCTTAAACCTCCTCCTCCTCGTCCTCCTCCTCCTCCTCCTTCTCTTCTTCTTCTTCTTCTATTCAAGTGTGTTTGTCTAGTCATGGGACATATCTTTATGTTACAACGATTTTTCATGGTTGTGTCTGTTTACTTTGACTGAGCTTGTTATATTGTGACGAGTCGATGTCTTGGTGTTGTTATTTGGTCGTTAAGATGTTTCTGGGACTGTGTTGTGATGTTATTTCGAATTAGCTGTAGATTTCGTGTTTCAACGGGTGTTGTGTTCTCGACGGCTTTAAACTTTTCCCTGGTTAAACTGCTGTGGTGCTTTACTGTTAATCGATCAATACGTTTTCCAGGTCATAGAATCACATTCAATGCTTCATTCATGTTTTCCAATCGAGTCATATTCTGTCCGGTCGATTTCGGGTTTTCCCCACTGAATGATGTTCCAAAGTCTTATTTGCTGCCTTTTTTAAGTTTTGAAAGTTCAGTTTTGATACGTTTGACTATTGTCAGTAAAAATGGTCTCAAATCCACGAGTAGGTGTTGTCTTAGTTTTTTTTTTTGTTTCTGTTTCAGATTTCACCTTTGATATATAATTGATCTTTTGAGTTATTCTGGGATGATGTTGTTATTTACTGTTAAGATGGTTTTCAAAGTCATAGGTCATATTCGTCATCTCGTTTGAATGTTCTGCTCGATTACTGATTAAGATGGTTCTGAGTGTTTCAATTTCAGGGTCGTTTAAGCTCTCATTTGTACTTATTTCTTCTTCCCTCCTTTCTTTTGAAATGTTTTAGCTGATCCAGTAGAGGTCACTGTTGTGTTTATTAGCTGAGCACTGATCGTCTCTTTCTCTGTAGTAATGCAAGTTTCTTGGTTATGACTTTTGCCTAGGATTCTAAGCATGCCTATTTTCTTGTCTGGCTCTTGAAATGGGGACTGGTATTGTTGGAGTGATATTCATTAGTTTGATTTTGCTGTTTGAAGTTTGTTATAGTCAGGAGAGATGAGGATTATGTGCAGCTCCATGTTTTTAAGTGATGACCCTCACTAAACCTGAGATCTTATTATCAAGTGTTGTCATGAAAATTTACTCTTCTTTATGTTTGGATTTAATGTATAGTTACAGTTTTGAAGTATCATATTATGCTACTTTGACTGACTTATTATGATATTGATCTTCTTTTCCTCCCTTCTATCACATTTGAATCGTTTTTGGATTCCTAATTGGGCTCCCCTCCTATCATTTACACTTCGTTGGGCCATGAAGGCCCAATTTCCCTCTTTAAGACAGCCTAACTAGTAGGAAAGGTAGTTGAGCAAGTCTTGGAAGCAAAAAAGGGACTTGTATACATCGGTATGTACCAATATACACTGAAAATTCAGAATATACAACAAATATACATTGATATGCACTAATATACATCTAATATACACTAGGTGTATATCACAGAAAATGTGGGCCACAAGCCTATTAGCATGAGTAGCAGCAAAAAGGGTCAAGAAGCCCAATCTTCAGCAGCAATCCTTTTGAGAATATGGGCCAGGTAGACCCAAGTCTTTTATTTAGCACTAGGACAGGAGGTTGAAGAATTGGGTCTGTCGAGCCCAATTGCTATTTATTTGATACTAACTCTAACATTATTTGTATTTATTATTTGTTTAATCTAATTAATTGTCCCAACATGTCTCCATTTTTTGTTAATTTTCATTTTTTATTTTCTTAGTGTTAAAACTTTGTCTACAATTTATTTTGGCAAAACTCTTGAAAATTGGTCCAATTTCAAA
>JAPFFP010000070.1:1315366-1328682 GCA_026153255.1 Solanum medicagineum
TTAGTGTTAATATGTGCTTTGTTTTGGTAATGGTGCCTAATCGGCACTAGTCACGGCCCCCGGGTTGGGCTGTGACACAAGCTTTAATGATCAATTGTATCTTTCAACCCAGACTAACTTAAAGTCTCCTCTACACTATTTCAAATTTTAAATATGACATTCTTTCGATATTTGAAATACTTCGATATATTGTTAACTCAAAATAATTTATATATACGGCACATCAAATTTTAAAAAAACTTTAATGGCCGGAAGCAAGGAAGATTATGTACACATGATTTGGCTTAATTGAGTTCTAATTTCTTTTAGCAAATCTTAATTGCACAAAGGTGAAAACAATTAAAAAACCTTAATCCAGTAGCCGACTTACAGTTTTAATAGTTCCCATTTAATTTGCGGATAATAACATTATCATATTTTAGAATTAAAAAATAATAAGTTGTGTTTTAGTTCTTTTATTCATATTTGGATTCGTGTCCAAAAAAATTTTAAATTAGAATAAAAAATTTTTAAATCAAAATAACTTATATTCAAGAGAATTCCTATTGAATTTTTTTTATTAAAAATGAAAAAAAGAAACTTACTATCATCTTTATGATTAGAAAAAGAATAAAAATTGTGTCCTCATGTGACATATACAATATTAATAACTTACTACTAATTGCAATATGTCCCAAATTAAGACCTCTAATTTTCATACCATGATTATAATACTATAGTTAAACTTCGATATAATAGTCATTTAAATATAATAATATTTCACTATAATAATTAATTTGATTTTTACAATAACGAGTTAATGACAATTCATTATATCTGGACACTCTTTATAAAATTACCATTTTATGACAATTATACTTAAATATTTTTGCGATAATTTTTTATAACATAATATGATATATAAAATAAAAATATTAATAATAATCATCATCAATATCGAATACATACCTTATTCTAAATATGAATATCTAATAGAAAATTACTATTTAAATAGCATTCATCAATAGTGAATTGTGATCATAACTTCAGAAGAAGGCTATTGATAGACAATGGTTGCGATTTTTTTAAAATTAATATTCATTCTTCTTGATACACAAATTATTTTATTTATTTATTTTTACTCATTTTTATTTTTACAACACCTCATTGCTATTCAAGGTAAGTAGCTCAATGGCTAATTGGAATATGACGGTTGATCATAAATTCATAATTGATCATCTTGATGGTGCATGGACGGTGGTAACGTGTCTAATAATTATAACTAGCTTTAAATGAGTTAAATTATTTTATTTTTTTGTAAAAAAATAATTACGATAGAATGGTAAGTTAGACAATTTAAAATTGAATTAAATCAATAATTATTTAAATTTTGTAATGATTTAAGGTTTTTTTAACAGGTGAAATCAATGATTCAATAATAGTGGAAGATAAATTTTGTAGGTTCGTTATAGTTTACTGCATAGATTGTGCAAATAATGCAAATTTTTCATGTACAATGTCAATAGATAATTCATCAATTAAATTAATAATAATCAATAACTTAAGTTTGAGATTTGAAACTTGAATATAAAGTCGTAATTGATAGAGAGTGATTTAACTACAATATAAGAATTTTTTATGCAAATTCAGATTAGTCACATCTAAGATAATCTCAATTTACATCATTATTCATGACTAATGATGTATTAATGTTACATTAAAAAAAGAGGAAGTATTGAAAACACGAGTAAACCTAACACGAATTATTAGTTTCGTACCAAATTATTGTTAGTCCTTAAAATACCTATCTACTTGACTAATTGAACTCAAATACACTTCCAATTTTAGAACGTGAGTGGAATACAGTCCTACATTCTCGTCGAGTCTAAAGTTAGTTTCAACACTTCTCTCGATTTTCATTAAGATCCACCATTCTCCTACAATAGTTTGAGATCACTTGTCATGTCATGTGGTACATTGAGGATATATTTAAGTTCAATTAGTCAAGTAAATGAATATTTTTAAAATTGTCAATAATTCATAGACGAAACCAATAATTTACATCATATTCATAGGTATTTTCAATATTTCTCTCAGAATTAAATTATTGACACGTAAATACCAGTTCACTTCCCAAAATATTAAATAAAAAAGATAAGGATCAATTTTTTGATTAAATACGGACGTGTACATGCCACGGTTTTGACTTAATTACTTCTTATCCCAACTACAAAACCCAATAAGAATTAATGAGTACACTAATTTTCATATGAATAGGATTAATTTTCAAACATTTAAATTTAAATTAGTTAAAAATTAATTATACAATACATTTTTTAGATAAAGTGTAGATTAATTAATTGAAAAAATGAAGTAGATATTCTTATACAAATAGCACCACGAAGGCACCGACCTTATCTTGATCGAAAAAGAGCATGAACGATCATTTTTTGGATAGTTCAAAAGTATATTTGACTTTTTTCCTGGAAAAGAAAATTATTTATATTTATAGTAATAACAATGACAATAAAATTAAAAGAATAATATAGTCAAAACATTAGTATAACTATTTTAGCAAGTGAAATAAAGTTTATCCTCTTCTATAAATATTTTCCTTTATATTTTCAGATTTCTTGATACTTATGGTAAATCAATACTATATTTTAGGAAATTCCATTATTTTCCTTTTTTAGCAGTTGGTTCGCTGTAATAATTAATTAAGATTCTGTAAATATTTTTTGACAGCTAATATAAATTAAAAAATAAAAGAATTGGACAGCTAAGTATAAAATTTGAACATATCTGAATATATTTTTTTTCTATATATATATACTCCTCTATTGACTCTTTTTCTTCTTCATTTCTCTAAAGAAAAAAAATATTTTAGTTTTATATTATTTGTTAAAAAAAATGGCTGGTGGTGTTGGAATTAGTCATGGTGAAAATAATGGAAAAGAATATCCTGGAAATTTAACTCTTTATGTTACTATTACTTGCATTGTTGCTGCTATGGGTGGATTGATTTTTGGTTATGATATTGGAATTTCTGGTACGTGTTTTGTACATGTGTATTCGATATGTTATTTAAGACATGTATGTATATCAACTTTTTGTGTACATATATACATATAATTTGGATAGGGAACAAAGATTTTTTGTTTAATGGACGGATTCAAAATTTTGAACTTGATGTTATTCGATCCATTTTTTTTGAAATTATGAATTAAAAATTCTTCTTTTTGTGTGTGTATATATATGTATACATATAATTGGGATAGAGAAACAAGAGTTTTTTTTAATAGACGGAATAAAGATTTAAAAACTTGATGAATTTCGATCCCATTTCTTTTGAAATTATAGATTAAAAATTCTATTTTTTTTGTTATTGAAGTAAATTAATCTTGATGAATTTAATTGTTTTTTTTTTTGGTTATACACGGAGGGAGGGGAAGGAGATTATAAGTTGGGATTATGTTGTTCGTACCCTTAAAAAATATTGTCTAACTTGTTTCTGATCTTCCAAAAATATATTTTGACACATATGGGACGAATAATAATAGTATATTTATTTTTGTGTTCTCAAATATCATGTACTTATGTTTTATGTTATGTTATGTTGCTCGGATTTGAACTACATTTGACTTACATTATTGAAGAAACCAAGCAACAAAACTTGTGTCGAAGATTTTGTACTTATGGTCTATGTTCTGATTCAATGCACCTTTGACTTACATTATTGGAGAATCCGAGCAACATAACTTGTGTAATTTTGTTTACTTGTGTTTTTTGTTGCGCGGATTGTTCACATATCCTGTATATATTATTGGAGGATCCGAGCAACATAACTTGTTTAATTTTGTGTACTTGTGTTCTATGTTGCTCGGATTGTTCACATGTCCTGTATATATTATTGGAGAATCCAAACAACATAAAAAATGAACATGGTTCTTGTTTTTGCTGATTATGTGTGTTCTGAACAGGAGGTGTGACATCAATGGACTCGTTCTTGCGCACATTTTTCCATTCTGTTTACACAAAGCAAAAAGCAGACACGTCAACGAACCAGTACTGCAAATTTGACAGCCAGACATTGACAATGTTCACATCATCATTGTACCTTGCTGCACTTAGTTCCTCAATTGTTGCATCAACTGTTACTAGAAAATTGGGAAGGAGACTTTCAATGCTCTTTGGGGGTGTCCTGTTTTGTGCTGGGGCTGTGATCAATGGTTTTGCTAGGAATGTTGCTATGCTCATTGTTGGAAGAATTTTGCTTGGTTTTGGTATTGGATTTGCCAATCAGGTGATCTTTTCGGAATTTCAGTTTGCCATGTGACATGTTTTTTTTTTTTGTTTTGTTTGGTTTGATTAATGTGTTCTTGTAGTTCTTGCTTTTGATATCCATCATCCTATCTTGTTTATTGTGTTTCGATTGGATTTGAATTTGCCACATGACATGTTTTTTTGTTTGAGTAAAATGTTCTTGTAGTTCTTGCTTTTGATATCTATCACTTATGTTGTTTATCGTGTTTCGATTTGATGTGAATTCGCCACATGACATGTTTTTGTCGTTTGATTAACATGTTCTTGTACTTGTTGCTTTTGAAATATATCATTCTATGTTGTTTATGGTGTTTCGATTGAATGTGAATTCACCATGTGACATGTTTGACTAACATGTTCTTGTCGTTGTTGCTTTTTCTATCATCCTATGTTGTCGTCTATGCTCTTCATTGCTTTCCTTATTAAATACCATGCTTTCTTCGTTGTTTTTTTTCTTACTATTTGATGTACTTGAACCAAGGTCTTTCGGAAATAGCTTGCTACCTCCATGAGATAGTTCGTTGTTTGCGTATAATCTACCCAGTCTCTGGACCCCACTTGTGGAATTTTACAAGGTCTGTTGTTATTGTTGTAACATGTTCTTGGTAAATTTGCTATGCAGTCTGTTCCTTTGTACCTTTCTGAAATGGCACCATACAAGTACAGAGGAGCACTTAACATTGGCTTTCAATTATCCATCACAGTCGGCATTCTTGTAGCCAATGTGTTGAACTATTTCTTCGCGAAAATTAGAAAGGGATGGCGTTTGAGTCTAGGAGGGGCTGTGGTACCAGCATTGATCATCACCATCGGTTCCATCCTCCTCCCTGAGACCCCCAACTCCATCATTGAACGTGGAAACCACGAGGAGGCCAAGACGAAGCTCAAGAGGATTAGGGGTATCAGTAATGTAGATGAAGAGTTCAATGATTTAGTCGCGGCTAGTGAAGCCTCGAGGAAAGTTGAACATCCATGGAGGAACTTATTGCAAAAGAAGTACAGGCCACATCTCACTATGGCTATCGCCATTCCGTTCTTCCAGCAGCTTACTGGGATCAATGTCATCATGTTTTATGCTCCTGTATTGTTCAAGACTATTGGTTTTGGTGGTGATGCTTCACTTATGTCTGCTGTTATTACTGGTATTGTCAATGTTGTTGCTACCATTGTTTCGATTTATTATGTCGATAAATTGGGAAGAAGATTTTTGTTCCTTGAAGGTGGAATCCAAATGCTCATTTGTCAAGTAAGTTTAAAATCTCACTTTCTTGCATTGTTTCATTCTAAAACTCTTGCTAGATACACTAAGCTCTTATTATCTGTCGAGTCTCTAGAAAGGGGAGTAGTACATATGGTCTATTTTGCACTGTCTTATCTAGGTTGAGCCTTATTTTCTTGATGGACCACATTGGTGGTATTATTAAACAAAATCTTAGTTTGGATTTCTTCAAAAGGTTGTTTTCATGATCTGAACCTCAACTAAGGGCGGAGGTAACTTGTATCTAGGGAGGTCAACTGAATCCCCTTATACAATGCAAATAGAGAAGAAGAACCGAGTATTTTTTGGTTTTGTATATATATAAGATGTTGAATCTCCATTACAAGTAAAGCGACTCAACAATTGCTTTATATCATAGGTTCAAATCCCACGCGTGACATTCTTGTAAGTCTAAAATCTCATTTTCTTGATTAGTTTCATTGAAAAACGGTTGCTAGATACACTAAGCTCTTTTTATCTCTCAAGTCTTTGAGAAAGGGGAAGAAGTACAGATGGTCTATTTTACGCTGTCTTACTAATATTTTCGTTGTTTTGATGTGTAGGTTGCTGTGGCAATTTGCATTGGATTAAAGTTTGGAACAGATGGTTATGCAGGTGACTTGCCAAAATGGTATGCAATATTAGTTGTGATATTCATCTGTGTTTATGTAGCAGGATTTGCTTGGTCATGGGGACCTCTAGGGTGGTTAGTCCCTAGTGAAATTTTCCCCCTCGAAATTCGATCAGCAGCACAAAGTATCAATGTATCAGTCAACATGATCTTCACATTCATAGTGGCGCAAGTTTTCCTGACTCTGTTATGTCATCTGAAGTTCGGTTTGTTCATCTTCTTCGCGTTCTTCGTGTGTGTGATGACCGCGTTTGTCTACTTCTTCTTGCCTGAGACGAAGAATGTGCCCATTGAAGAGATGGTTGTGGTGTGGAAACAGCATTGGTTTTGGTCTAGGTTCATGGATGAAGTTGAGTATCCTGGAGTTGGTAATGTTGAAATGGCAAAAGAGGACAATGACAGCAAGTTTGTATAAGACATTTTAGGTTGTTATATTATTATTTTGATCAAAACAAAAAAATATGTATGACAAGGGGTTGTTTATGTCATGTTTTCTTGTTTATGAAGTTTATATATTTTCAAAGATGGAATTGGCTTGTTTTGGATGAATTTGTGCTTTTAGTTTTTGGTAAAACTTGGATTTTGTAGTCAATTTTTAAAAATATTTGTGGTGAATCTTCGAAAAGAGTTGAGATTTGAAGAAAAAATACAAAAGACGTGAACTATTTTCTGATACAATTGATTTCATACTTATAATATAAATGCCATATGTTTTAGTTAAGAATCGAAGGAATTTTTACTCCTCTGGCATGATTCATGTTGGTACGATTTGTTTGATTTACGATTTCAAAAATTTAATATATATATTTTAAAATAATTTTTCAACAAATATATAAAATTTGTGAGGGAGTCAAAGTTGTTTTTTGATATTCTTTTATTGGTGTCAAGGGTTACCAAAAATTGTGATTTGTCAACTTGGCATTGACTTGTCTCTTCATAATAAGTGTGGGTTTTGAAGAATAACTTTAAAAAAAAAAAACAGTAAGAGGTGTTTGATTTTTATTGTTATTTTTATTCCCTTTATATTAATTTTTGGAAGATATTTTTTGATTTGCTTGGAGAAGGCGGCAAAGGTTGACCTCAATCTTGTCTAAACATACAAATGAAAAATTAAGTTTTTATTAATAATAATAATAACATATAAAAGAAATATTAAGTTTGTTTTTCATAAACAGTGAAAATAATTATCATTACACTAATAATAAGTACATGTTACGAGCATCTAATCTTCCTACCACCTTCTACAAGAGTGCAGGAGTTAATCAGACCTCAGAGAAACGAAAATTCATCACTCCATCTTATTGTAGTTACAAATTTTATGTATTAGTTGTAGACATTTCTTTGCTTGCCATGTATGGTAAATATTAAGTTTTGTTGATAACATATAAATTAAGGAGCCATTTGTTCAAATTAAAATTGACATGACTTTGAATCTCTTGAATCTTGACCTCAAGTGAAATCCAAAACTAATTTACTTATTTATTTATTATTAAATTTAAAATCAGTTAAGAAAATAATTTCATTTTTTTTGTGATTTCGCATTCAACATTTTTCGTCATTTATTTTGTTATTTTTATTATTTCTATATATTCTCATTAGTTGTCCATTCTAGTCATTTTAGGGATAATCTTTTTAAGGTGAGGGTCTTTCAAAAACAACCGTTCTTTCTCTATAAGCTAGTGATAATGTTTGCGTACATTCTTTTCCTCCCAAGACCCCACTTGTAGAATTCTCACTAGATATGTTGTTGTTGTTGTTGCAACATTCAACATTCCGAATCTATATTATGATTCGATTAAATTCACTTCAAAATTCTTTACTAAAGATAAAATATTTTCTAACAAAAATAATCATATAATCAACACAATTCGAACATGATAACTCCAAAATTCTAAAAATAATAATAATTTTTATTATTGTCGCAACTAAATTTGTCCAAACCTTTTTTTTTAAAAAAAAAAATTGACATGCCTAATTGAATCTTGGTCCCCCAAGTTGTGGGAATTCCCCTCTACCCCAAGATCCAAAACTAATTTATTTATTTATTTTTAATTTCATATTTTCTCATATTTTTTTTTCTTCTTCTTCTTACGCCGTCTAGGTTAATACAAAATCAATTATTTTTTTTATAGCTAAATCAAAATTGTCTTAAGGAGAAGCAAGAAAAGAACCCAAAAAAAAATAATTTCCTTTTTGTGACAATGGTTTCTTCTTCTTCTTCTTCTTGCTCTTCAACAATAATTTTCCCTAAATGTTCTTCTAAGCTGCCATTGTTCACCACCTGCTCACGTTAGTTTCATTTGAGACATCCCCAAACAGTCACCAATTAATCTTTTTTTGCATCGTCATGTCAAGGTTAGTTTGAATAAAAAAATGCGGTTTTGATTTCTAATTTATGATTTTTTTCTTTTGAATTTTGGATTTTTAAATTGTGGGGTTTTTATATTTTGAGTTTTTAATTTGTGGGGTTTTGTTCTTTTTGAATTTGTTGTTGATTCTTGATGTTGTTTACAATATTGTTTGTTTATAGTACTTTTAGGAGAATAAGTATTGCACCTTCAATTCTTAAATTAGTTAGGGATTGGCTATATAAGCATAGGGGGTGGGGGGTGGGGTGTTAAAGTTGGAGAGTTGTTTGTTTCTTTAATCGTGGTGTTCGGGCTAGCTTACACTTAGGTGGACTGATGCAATGTGTATCTGCTACTTCCCACCAACACAGGTAAGTGTGTTGCTTGGACAATTGGGAAGAAATCACCTGGCACTTTTGTGTCTGGTGGGATTTGAACCTGATGTCTCATGGTTCTCAATACACTTCGTTGAGTAAAGTTGGAGCCTTTTTCCGCAAAGTATGTAGACAAATCCACAGTAGTCTGTGTTATAGCTTCGTAACATAGGAGATGAATTCATCATATTTAGACTGTTTTTATGTTTGTAAATCTATTGCAATGAGTGAGTGGGGTAAAAATAGGAATTTTCATCAGATAAGAACATTATTGGTTATTTGGATGTCTTGGTAGCTATGCTATATTGAGACCCAATTAGTTACTAGCTGAGGTAGTGATTTCAAGTGGAAAGTTTCTTTTTCTTTCAGATTCCCGTGGGCTTTGGCTTTATTTCTAGGCTTTGTATTTGATCCTTTTAGCTTACTGAGCATTATTAGCTGCCTAATATGAAGCTAAATGCCTACAAATAAATGAGAGGCGAATTTGTTAGGATATGAATGAGCAGCATTATAACCAATGTGGTGTGATCACAACAGAGTCCAATTATCAGGTGGCATAGAAGAAGAAGAAGAGTAATGAGTGGAGTGTATGAAATTACTTTAATAACAAACTACTTGGCATGTTGCAGAAAGCTTTTATCAATTGAATAGTTTATCAACAACAATAAAACTAATCTCATGTAGAACTTATTGGTTATTATTTGCTCAACAATCCACGCTTTTGTATGGCATAGCATTGCCATGTTTTGAGAGTAGTGCCTACAAGATCACAGGTGTGTTAGACCTGGATAGGGGGATATGGGGTGGGGGGAGCACCATAAGAAGGGTGCTGTGACAACAACAACAAACCCTGTGCAATCCCACAAAGGGGTCTGGGAGGGTAGGATGTACGCTACCTTACCTCAACCTTTATGGGAAAGAAGGGTCCTGTGGCACCATCAAATATTTAAGAGAAAACAAATAGCTGTTCTTGAGTTATATGATTCTGTTAGTGAATTCCTAATGGATATTGTTTTCGTGTATCCCATATTTTTGTAGTATTTGGATTGCTTTTGAACTACCTTGGTCTTTTGTTGTCTCATAATGCCTTTTGTAACTTGCGTTTGTACTTTTTGAATGTTAATGCAGATTTTTTAGAATTGGTAGTATTAAAAGAGTTGCACAGTCCCTTGAAAAAAGTCACAGAAGTGCCTATTTAGGAGACAAACATGGATTGCTGGTTAGGGTTGGGATATGTTCTTCAAAGTACAGATTTTATGGGCAATACACATCTTCTAGAGGATATGCTTCATTTACTGGGTGCAAAGTACAAAACAATATGTGCAACAATTTTCACAAGATACAGTCAGCCACTTGGTGGAGCAATCCTAAAGCACATCATGCCCAACTTGCTTGGAAGAGGTTCTTACTGATTTCTCTTTACAGGGGAAGAACTTTTATGCCACTAAGTAGAATTGCTCAAGCAGTTAGTTTGGCTTTGTGCCGTTCTGCGGTTGTTGTTCCAGGTATATTTGCCTTAAGGTATGGAAAGAAAGTAGCAGTAGCAGAGGCAGAGGCCCTGCCGGTTGTGGAGCTTTCCTCGGCAAGGAATAGATTTTATCTACGTGCAGAATATAGTCATGCCTTATTTACTCAACTAATCCTTTCAGTATTTGAAGGTGCTATTCTTTTGGTGAGAGCTTTTTATTTGGCAATCCTGTTCTCTCCAAGCATTGCAATGGCTCCATTTGCAGAAGTTCTGGGACCTGGGTTCAGGAAAATATGGCTTCAGGTTGTTCACCGGACTCTTGAAAGAGCAGGTCCAGCATTTATAAAATGGGGCCAATGGGCGGCTACACGGCCGGATCTGTTCCCGAGAGACTTGTGTACTGAGCTGTCAAAGCTTCATTCAAAAGCTCCCGAACATAACTGGGCCTACACTAAAAAAGCGGTTGAAAAAGCTTTTGGTCGCAAACTTACCGAGATTTTTGACGATTTTGAGCAGACCCCTGTAGCATCTGGAAGTATAGCTCAAGTGCATCGTGCTTCCTTGAAGTCTAGATATCCTGGTCGTGAGATCAAGCCTGTGAAAGTGGCTGTGAAGGTTAGACACTGTGGAGTTGGTGAATCAATAAGAAGAGACTTTGAGATTATCAATGTAGTTGCAAAAATATCAGGGTTCATACCATCACTTAAGTGGCTTAGATTGGATGAAAGTGTGCAGCAATTTTCTGTCTTTATGATGTCACAAGTTGACCTAGCAAGAGAAGCTGCCCATCTAAGTCGTTTTATTTATAATTTTCGAAGATGGAAAAATGTCTCTTTCCCTAAGCCTGTTTATCCATTAGTACATCCTGCCGTGCTGGTGGAAACTTTTGAGGAAGGAGAAAGTGTTGCCCACTATGTTGATGAACTTCAGGGTCATGAGCGACTTAAGAGTGCGCTTGCTCATATTGGAACTCATGCACTCCTCAAAATGCTTCTGGTAAGTTTTTCTATGATGTACTTTGTTCGAATATGCTTTCTTATCATGGATTTGTTTGTGGTTCATCTTACAGTAATGGTTTCCTAAATTTTGTCCTTTTTTTAAAAAAAATTATCGGTCAGATGCAACAAAGAATGTATCCTTTTTTTTCCAAGAAAGCTAGAAGATAAAATTTTAACTGCAATTGGATCCGAAAGAGGTCCTACATTCAGTTACTTCAATTCATCCTTCTATTGTTTCTACTGTATAATATAATTGGATTTACTCAATCTACGGACAAGATTCTCCAATACTTCTCCACATTCTGAAGACACTATTAAAGTATGATATAAACAAAGCTTTTTTGATATTCCTTAGTGTTATTGGTTCCTTTTTTTTCTTTTTCAAATGTAAATCTTAGATGAGTATTGGACACAAGGGTCTATACACTTTTAAGGGGTTGCTTGGTAAGGTTTATAAAGCGGTACTGAATATGGTGTATTAGTAATGTTGGAATCAGTTTTGGTTACCTTCTTCTCAAAGAAGTAATGCTGGGATAGTTATGTGGTCACTATTTTTTACTGACCGTGTGGTTTGTTGTATTAAATAAGGGTGTATTAGAATAGAGATAGTATCGAATAGTCCTATTAGAATAGAAATAGTACTGCGTATTGTTATTGCCATAGTTTACTATGTAAAAGATTTATCTTTTCGACAATGTTTACTATGTTTAAGAATACAACAACGACAACAACAACATACCCAGTGAAATCCCACAAGTGGGGTCTGGGGAGGGTAGATTGTACGCAGACCTTACCGCTACCTCAAAGAAGTAGAGAGGTTGTTTCCTAGAACCCTCAGCTCAACTATGTTTAAGAATAATATGGAATAAAGTGTGTATTGGTTATACATTTTGAAAACACTACCAAACAAGGGATTGGATAAATAGCAAAGCTAATGAATGTATTATTTTCTCTAATACCTTCTACCAAATGATCCCTAAGAACAAATAATGTTACATGTTTGTGGAAAGATACCTTATATGCTTTTGCTTGATGTCTCCATCCATTATGCATGTGGATATATTGTTGGTTGTTCAGATATATTCCTTTTTGTTCGTCTCCTGTTTCTTCTGCACAAGATAATGAACAGCATTTGTCCACATCATGACATTACTTTCTTCCAATATGGTCTGGTGTAAAAGGAGCTCACTAGTAACTGGCTTCACCCTAATTCTCTCAAAGTTGCTTTCAAATAATTTATCACTTTGAGATATAGGCTGTAGCCAGTACAGTGGCGCAAGTGGCAACCTACTTATTATTGAGCGTGGGCAGAGAGCTGAGTTCTTTGCTATTTTGTTGCTCTTCATGTGGTTCTTTTCATGTTATTTCATATATTATGTGAAGGCTTCGATGTAAACTTGACATAATAAATGGAAAGCGGAGATGTGTGTGCTTGTCTGAGAGGTAATTTACCAGTGGACCTAAGGTATACTTCTTTCTTTCAGGTTGACAACTTCATGCATGCAGACATGCATCCAGGAAATATTCTTGTCCGTGTATCACAGCACAAGTCCTCTCAGAAACGTATATTCAAGTCAAAGCCCCATTTGATTTTCCTTGATGTAGGCATGACTGCTGAACTTTCTCAGAACGATAAGTTGAATTTGCTTGAATTCTTTAAGGCTGTTGCTCGTCGAGATGGTACCACTGCAGCACGGTGCACTCTAAATCTATCAAAGAAGCAGAATTGCCCTGATCCAGATGCCTTCATTAAGGTGAATATTTTACTCATTCAAAATTTCTGTTCTATTTCAAGGTGATTCTCAAAGACTCAGAACACAATCTGTCACTCAAGGACCTACTGAGCATCCACCCTTGCATCTATCTGCGCTTTTTTTCATTTGTGAAGTAGCAGTTAGTCAATGCAACTTTCGACGCTCCTCATGGTCATCTGGAAA
>JAPFFP010000070.1:1362977-1381158 GCA_026153255.1 Solanum medicagineum
AATATGAAAAAAAATCGAGGTATAAAGTCCTTATTTTAGTGACTTGACCCTTTGGCCGATTTTAATCACTTAACTAGTGATAATTATTTGAATAAGTCACTCAATCAATTCATACGAGTATCTGTTAGGTATTATTATAGAGGAAAAAAAATTGAACTCATTTATATATATATATATATATATAACAAAAAAAAATTGGTACTTTTATTTTATCGAAATAAATTACTTTTTTTTTATCAAATTATCCATACCCAAATTTCAAAATAATGATCAAAATACTAAATTAGATTATTGTTTTCTTTTCTTGAGCGGCCATGTCAGGCTGTATTAATTTTCACATTAATTCGCCTTTTCTCATTTATTAAATATTGGTGAAAGTTGGTCCTAATCCATGACCATGCGGGCTTGAAAATTATTAAAATTTGCTACTAAATAAATAATTTTCATAATCTCTCTTATTTTTAAGTTATTGGAATTATTTTAATTTAAGAAGAAAATTAATGGTTTTGGTAACCAAACAATTTATTTGTAAATGTTTATATTGATTTCTATTTTGTTTTTTTCAAATAGATCTTGTGGGCCAAACATGACTTATTCTTCCTTGATTATTTTATTTCCAAGAGTCATTTTAGTTATTAAGTTCACAATTTTGCATATTTAGTAATCCATCTGTCTTAATTTATGCAACATATTAATTTTCTTTTTTCAAAATTAAACAATTTAAGTTTTGATAAAAATATTTGTACATATTTAAATTTTTTAAATGAAATTTGAACTATGTAAAACGTATTACAAGTCAAAATAATTGACAATTCAAAATATTTAAAAGATATATGAAAAATTTACAATAAAAAATAATTTATTTGAAACTCGAAATCAAAAAGGTGTCATATAAATTGAGATGCAGGACGGGCATAATAATGTTATTTTTTCCCCCTCTATTTATGTGATACGGATAGATGGAGGCCTAATCAAATTTAATATGATTTTAGATACTTTAAATTATTAATTATTGTGATTAATAGTAATTATATGTAAGTTTTAAATAACATATCACAATTCAGATATGTTATTCTATTTGTCCCAATTTATGCGATATTAATACTATATTGAGAGTCAACCAAATTATGTATATGTCTTTTAAACTTTTAACTTGTTAATCGTAAATAGTATAATACCTTTTATATTGTTTTCAAATAATATATTTTACTTTTTGTGTTCTAATTTATGTGACCGGCAACAATGAATTTTAAGAGTTCGCTAAATATCTTATATATCTTTTAAATATTTCAGTTATTAATCATAGTGATTTATAATATCTTTTATATAATTTTTAATACAAATATAAAACCTACATAAAAATTATTGAATTCATCTAAATTTGTACCAAATATTATAGCTCCGCCCCTTATTATAACGGTAGGTGTTTGACATATGTATAGCTTAAAGTGAAGAGTACTAAATATATTTTACCATTGACCATTTTATTTTAAATATAATATATGTATGGACCATATAAAATTAGTTACAATTAAATTATTTAATTTGCCAACAGAGTAAGCAGACCGTTTTAGACCTTGACAATAATATTTCAGAATTAGATATTATATCTAGAGTGTTTTTTATCAACTCAATTTGTTTGACATATTTGATATTTTATTTTTGAAAAATAAAAGTGTCATTTGTTAATTTTTTAACTTCATTGAATTTTCCCTCATTTTTGGCTAGTAAATTATCAAAGGATAATTTAGATAAATATTTTTAAAATTAAAATTGTAAATATTTATATATATATGTACAATAACCTTAAAAGACAGATAAAATAGATCAATGTTTCCTAATTACATACATCAAATGCCTTTTAAAGAAGGGAACGTGATGAGGGTTAGGAATGGCAATGATGCAGTGCGGTTACAAACTTATAGACTATACTATAGGTTCAACCTTAAAAAATAGCTTATTTAGAGCACAATTTATGAGTTCGCGAGAATTTAATGGTTTTTGTCAAGACTTTGTACATATATATTAAAAAATTTAGTAAATTTATAATTTTTTTTTACTAAGAACCTAGTTTTTGTTTTACTTTAACTTTAGATCGTTCTTATAAGAATTCATAAACTTCAATTGATAGATTTTTCTCTTATCATAATCTGCAAAGACTTCAATCCACACAATTAGATATTTGTTTAATTTTTTTCTTTTTCATTTTAAGGACTAGGTTTTTTTAAAAAATTTTTAAGTTTGATCCCAAGAACCAAGTTCCCATTTTAGACTCTTGTGGTATTTGGTATGAGTTATTTCACTTATAAATATCAAAAATTGTTTTCTTTTATTGAGGTCAACTCATTATCCATTGGTTTGATGGGGCTTGTATGGCCTTGTTTTTCAAAGTCAGCCCAGTTTTCAATAAGATATACATTTTTAAACTTTACACGTAACATGTTTAATTCCAGGAAAATAACATCTTTACTTCTATGAGATAGTGGTAAGGTTTACGTATATTTTATCCTCTCCAGACCCTACTGAGTATGTTGTTGTTGTGCACGTAAAATGTTTAAGACAATAGGATTAAAGAGCATATCTTAGTATGTTTAACATTTTTTTAGTTCATGATTATATGATTCAAAAGTTTTGTAAAAATTTTCAAACTCCGTGCTAATTTAAAATAGGTCAAGCAACTTGAAATGGACCGAGTAAAAAGGCTTCCTACCTCATGGACTCTCTTGAAAATTGAAGTGAGATTCACATGAACATTTAATTCAACAAGTTTAAATGTAAAATGACTATCTACAACCATTTTCTTTTGACTGCAACTAGATCTTTGAAGTATCATGTCAATCAAAAGTCAATTTTGGAATAGTACATGTATTATTAATTCTTTCACACTTAAGCACACCTAAAGCTGTTTCGATTGACTTTTTGTAAGTGATTTATAAGTTAAAAATCATAAGTTGGGCTATAATTTTCACATTATATCAATAGAAACAGCAAAGACTCAAAGTAAACAAATTGTTTCCTACTATGTCAGTTGAACACTCTAATTTACAAAACGATCATTCAGACACCTCTAAAATCTATGTGTTATGTCAGAATTGGATGTCTATGAGACACAACGCAAATGAGTTGAAGTGTCTGGGCAATAACATCTGCTTAGCATAAGAACATCTGACACTGTTGGCCAATCCGCTCTGTGGTCCTGGACAGAAAGAAAGCAGGCCAATATTGTGAACCTAAAGATATGTAAAATGTACCATAATGTTACTATCTAATCTTATGGCCTTAAACATGTGGTGAGGAAACTGAAAATTACACAGTTGCTGAACAAAAAGACAAGGGACATTCTTTTAGAAACGAACTTAACAAATTGAAACTGATGGAGTATATCTTAGGACAATTGTTGATTTCTTATCTGAAAATAATTTTGAGATTCTACAGACATAAAATCAGAAAAAAAGCAATTATCTGCGATTACTTCTGTAGTAGGAGCTTGAAAGAATTGACCTCGAGTCCATCCTACTCATTCTCCTTTTCTCGGACTTCTTCTGAGTGCTTTATGACTGCGAAGCACCAGTACGGACATCCAAAACCTTACAGAAGTACTAATCCTCGACTGTGAGAATCTGAAGTTCCTTCCAAATTGGATGCACAACCTCACATCTCTTCAAGAACTTCAGCTATCGAATTGTCCATTGATCACATCTTTTACGGAGGGCGGTTTTCCCACTAGCCTTGTGTCTTGGATGTCAAAGATTGCAAGAATCTTATGCCGATGTCTGAATGGGGATTGGATTGCACAGGCTTGCCTCTCTTAGAAGGCTGACAATTCATGGGATCAGTTCACATCTTTCTTGTTTTCCTCAATGGTTGCTTCCATCAACTCTGGAAACACTCAATCCAATCTTGAATCTCTTTCTCCCTGGCTGCGAAATCTCACTTCACTCGAAAATCTCAAGGTCAAGGATTGTCGAAAGCTTCTTTCGTTGCCAAAGGAAGACGTGCCACCAATGCTTTCCTATCTAGAGATAAGTGAATGTCCCTTGCTTGAACAAAACTGTGACTGGTCCAAGATTGATCATATCCCTTGCATTGTGATGTAGGATACAAGATGGATTCTGATATATGGTTCCGTTTTATCTAGTTCACTTATACTAGATCATATTGAGTCTGCTCAAGTACAACATGATTCGGACCTGATTATAGAAAAGATTCTCTTTAAGCGAACCAACCTATCCTCTGTATAGGGCTTGAAAAGTATGAATCTTTGTGTCATTCACTTTACATTCTATTGCTTCGCAGTCATAAAGGAGTGAAAATGAGCGCCTTTGAGCGAAGAAAGAGTATAAAGCACTCAGAACACGTCCGAGAAAAGGAGAATGAGTAGGATAGACTCGAGGTCAATTCTTTCAAGCTCCTACTACAGAAGTCAGTGCAGATAATTGCTTTTTTTCTGACTTTATGTCTGTAGAATCTCAAAATTTTCAGATAAGAAGACAACAATTGTCCTAAGATATACTCCATCAATTTCAATTTGTTTGTCTTACTTGTTTTTTTAGTTAGTTTCTAAAAGAATGACACAGTCTTTTTTTTCAGCCACTGTTTGTTTTTCACTTTTCTCATGACATGTTTAAGACCATAAGATTATTAGATAGTAACATTTTGGTATATTTTACGTATCTTGCAACACATTCAACTTGTTATCATGTTAAAAGCAAATTTCAGGCATTGTAGCTTTTAACTATGAAATTGCTGCATATTACAGTACGTCTGTTACATTGAGGCAAGGGAATGCAATTGTTATAATAGAGCTGTCACAGTGAGAGAATGAAATGGAATTGAACAGCTGAGCATTGGCGAATTAATAGGTGATATTACGAAGGATTTAAACACCACCTCAATGGGGTTCAATTTAAATAAAAAGAAACCCTTAAACCTTTTCATAAACAAAAAACAAGGCAATCTTTAATGTTTAGAAGATCAGGTTCTTTAATAAAGTTGTTACAATGAAACAAGATTAGTCTTTCTTACCATGCTTATAGATTTATATCTTTGTCTAATAATTTACTTGTGATTTTGGGTGTATTATTTAAAGTATCCCAACATGCTTGATTTTAGCAAGTTTGTGGTCTTCACTAATTATATTCCATCCATCTCAATCTATGTGTCATACCTTTTTTTAATTTGTCCCAAAAATAATGTCATACTTTCTTGTTTAGAAATTATTTTACTTTAAAATCCAGTGCCACATAAATGTTGGTAGGTAGTATATCTTAGAAAGCTCGTTACGAACTATATCATATGATTTTTTGGGAAAGTTACGCCAGAGCCCCTGTCAGCGATAGATTTCGTGGACTAACGCACACGAAAAACTATCGAAATCGACTGTTTTTTGTTCCTTGGTCCACAAAATTCTACCAGGCGTCATCTAGCGCCATCGAGCCTACAAGGACTCTTGGCGGGCTCGTTCTGGACCCACTCGTATGATTTCACGAGAAAGTTGCGTCGGAGCCCCTAGTAGCACCAAATTCCATTGGCCAACACCTAACAAAAAAGTACCAAAATCGCATCTTTCCTGTTCCTTGGCCCATAAAATCCTATCAGGCATCGTCCAATGTTACTAGGCCTACTGGGACTCTTGGCGGGCTCGTTATAGACCCACTCGTATGACTTCTTGAGAAAGTTGTGCCCGAGCCCCCAGTAGTGCCAGATTCTGTGGGCTAACACCATGAAAAGTTTTCAAAATAATTTGTTTCTTATTTCTTGGCCATAAAATCCTACTAAGTATCGTTTAGTGTCGTCGGGCCTACTAGGACTCTTGGCAGGCTCGTTACCTACCTATTTGTATTATTTTTCGAGAAAGTTGTGTCGGAGCCCCAAGTATCGCTAGATTCCGTGGGTGTTGAAATCTGCCAAAATCGAATATTTTTTGTTCTTTGGCCCATAAAATCCTACCAAGCATCATGCGACATCACCGGACCTACTGGGACTCTTTTGGACTCTTTCTTGACCCATTCGTATGATTTCAGGAACGTAGAACCCGAGCACCCAGCAGCGCCAGATTCTGTGGGCTAACACCCACAAAAAACTGCCAAAATCACCTATTTCCTATTCCCAGGTGCATAAAATCCTCCTAGGCATCATCCGGCGCCACAAGGCCTACGAGGATTCTTTGTGAGCTTGTCATGGAGCCACTCATATGATTTTTCAGGAAAGTTACACCCGAGCCCCCCGCAGCGCCAAATTCTGTGGTCTAATAACCATGAAAAATGCCGAAATCGCCTATTTATTGTTCCTTGTCCCATAAAATCCTACCAGGCGTCGTCAAGCGTCATCAGGCTTGCTGGGACTCTTATGAGCTCGTTACGGATCTACTCGTCTGATTTCTTGAAAAAATTACGTTAGAGCCCTCGGCAGCACCCGATTTTGTGGGTTGATACCCATGAAAAATTATCGAAAAATTGCTTATTTCCTGTTCCTTGGCCTATAAAATCATATCAGGTGTCGTCCGGCGATTTCAGCCTATTAGGACTCCTGTCAGGATCGTTATGGACACACTCGTATATTTATTTTGAAAAGTTGTGTCGGAGCCCCCGGTAGCGCTATATTCTATAGGTGGACACCTATGAAACACCGTCGAAATCATCTGTTTCCTGTTCCTTTGCCCATAAATCCTACCAAGTGTCATCCGCCGCCTCCGAGACTACTAGGACTATTGGCTGGTTTGTTATGCACTAGTATGATTTTTCGAAAAAGTTACATCAAAGCTCTCGGCAGTGCCCCGCATGTTAACACCCATGAAAAACTGTCGAAATCGCCTATTTTCTGTTCTTGAGCTTATAAAATCCTACTAGGAATCGTCTGGCGTCGTCAGGCCTATTGGAACTCTTGGGGACTTATTACCAACCCACTCGTATGATTTGTTGGGAAAGTTGCACTCGAACCCCCGGTAGTGCCAGATTACGTGGTTGACACCCACGAAAAACTACCAAAATTGTCTGTTTCTTGTTCCTTGGCCCATAAAATCCTATGAGGTATTGTCTGGTGGTGCGGGGCCTAACTGAGACTCTTAGAGAGCTCATTATGAACCCACTCGTATAATTTTTTGAGAAAATTATGCCGAAACTCCCAGCATTGTCAGATATTGTGGGCTAAACCCACGAAAAACTACTGAAATCGCTTGTTTCCTGTTTCTTGGCTTATTAAATCCTATTAGGCGTCGTCCGGCGTGCCGTACCTACTGAGACTCTTGGCGAGCTCGTTACAGACTAACTTATATGAAATTTTTAGAAAGTTGCACCGAAGCTCCCCGTAGCGCTAGATTTTGTGGTTTAACAGCCACAAAAAACTATCGAAATCGTCTGTTTTCTGTTCCTTGGCCCATAAAATCCTTGCAGGCAGCCTTCGGCACCGCCGGGCCTACTGGGACTCTAGGCGGGATCATTACGAACCCACTCTATGATTTTTCAAGAAAGTTACGCCAAAGCCCCGCAGCGCCAGATTTCGTGCACTAAAACCCACGAAAAATAATCGAAATCACATGTTTCCTATTCCTGGGCCCATAAAATCCAACTAGGCGTCGTTCAATCCCCTCAGGCCTACTAAGACTCTTGGCAGGTTCGTTACGAACCCACTCGTATGATTTTTCAAAAAAGTTGCATCGAATCCCCTGGTAGCGCCAGATTTCATGGGCTAACACCCACGAAAAACTGTCAAAATCGCTTGTTTCCTATTCTTTGGCCAATAAAATCCTACCTGGCATCATCCCCTGTTGCAGGGCCTCTTGGGACTCTTGGCGAGCTCATTGCAAACTCACTCGTGATTTTCCTGGAAAGTTGCGCCGGAGCCCCTGGCAGTGCCAGATCCCGTGGGCTAACACCCATGAAAAACTGCTGAATTTGAATGTTTCCATTTCCTTGGCCCACAAAATCCTACCAAGCGTCATCCGGCGCTATCAGGCGTGTTGGGACTCTTGGAAGGCTTGTTAGGAATCCATTCGTAAAATTTTTTGAGAAAGTTGCGCCGAAGCCCCTGGAAGCGTCTAATTCCATGGGCTAACACCAACAAAAAGCTGTCGGAATCACTTGTTTTCTGTTCCTTGGCACATAAAATTCTACCAGGCCTTATCCGGCACCATCGAGCCAATTGGGACTCTTGCGGGCTCGTTACGAAACCTATTGTACGTTTTTTTGGGAAAGTTGTGCCCCAGCCCCCTGCAGCGCCAGATTCCGTGGGCTAACACCGATGAAAAACTGCCAAAATCGCATGTTATCTAGTCCTTGGCCCATAAAATCCTACCAGACGTCGCTCGGCCCGCCAAGCCTGTTGGGACTGTTGGTGGGCTCGTTACGGACCCATTAGTATGATTTTTCGAGAAAGTTATGCCCGAGCCCCCCGGTAGCCAGATTCCGTGGGCTAACACCTACGAAAAACTGTCAAAATCGTATGTTTCCTGTTCCTAGGCCCATAAAAAATCCTACCAGGCTTCGTCCGGCACCACTAGGCGTACTAGAACCTTGGCAGGCTCATTACGGACCCAAACATATGATTTTTCAGGAAAATTGCGTCCAAGCCCCCGACAGCGTCAAATTCCATGGGCTAACACCCACGAAAAACTCTCGAAATCACCTATATATATATATATATATAGTTAGTTAGTTAGAAATTGATCTGAAATATCAGCTTGCGACTAAACAACATTAAGATTCGTGATTTTATGAGATTAGTTGAAACGGAATAAAAAAGAATACTATACTAATTAGACTAATCATTAGCTTGCTATTATCTTTAATTATAGTTAAGAATTTTCATTAGCTGGCAGTTTTTGTTGATTCATAGTTTAGTAGATTTTCATGATCTAAGAGAAAGAAAAGGACAAAAGAAATATATGAGAAAATATTTGACTCAAATATATATAGATGTAAAATATTATTTACTATATTTTTAAGTTATCAAATTAGGATTACAATAAGCAAATGATCGTTGAGTATCATCTTAATTTTATATTAAAAAGAAACAAGAAAGCACACAAAAATTTGGAACAAATAATTCAATTAAAAAACTTCAAATTTAACCGGGTGGGTTAGGCGGAATGGGTTGAAAATGGAAAGAAAAAAAAAACACCATGCGGGTTGGGGCGGGGTGGAGCGGGCCAGGACAGTTTAAAAGATTTGCAGGTTGAGCTCAGTCCGCCCCGCTCCATTGTCATCCCTCAAATGAATTGTTGTATAAAAGATTTGCATGTTGAGCTCAATTCGTCCCATTTTCGCCCGCCCCGTTGTCATCCCTCAAATGAATTGTTGTATAATATGATTATGTGGCAAGTATATTCACGCTTTGTACTACGTCAACATCTAGAGGTCAAGACTATCACGTTGGATAATTTGAACAAAAATAGTTGAAATATATGCTAAATAAAACGTCTAAAGTTTAATAGGGCCTTGAAATATTCTTCTTAATACAACATTTTTTTAAAAAAAAAAATGATGAAGAATCTTATTAGCTCAATTGGTTATTAACTATCTGAATTTTCATCTTATTTGTGATGGCTCAATTTCCCACCTTATAACCCCCGCTCCCAATTTTTAATTATTTAATTTGAAAAAAAAAAACAAACGAGGGGGCCCCAAATGAGTAACCTACACATATATAGGAAACTCCCTTTGAATTTCTAAAACCTCATTTCTTACTCTAATTGAAAATGCTCACCATGACATATAGGTGTGGTGGTACCCTCCCATGCAACTTCCAGGAAATGTTATTTGCCAGCAATTATAATTCTCCCTCAGCTTCCTTCCTTTGCAATTTAATTTGCATAATTTCTTGGACTCTTTCCACCAAAATTTCCTCTACATTCTTCTACTATTTATATATAAATATCCCTTGGAACTCATCACAATTCATCATCATATTTTCTATGATTATCTATATCCATCTTGAGTGTACTATATCCAATAATACTTTTGCTTCAATAAGGGAGAAAGAGGTTGAATTGAATACCTTTTGTTGAAAAATTCAAGTTCATACCCTATTAGTGGCATTGTTACATTTTTTTCGAAATCCCTAGTTAAAAAAATTCCTGATTTCGCCACTTTAATTCCATGTTATAATTTTAAGAGCTAGTCCAATATCAATATTGTACTTATTAAGGGCAAGAAGGAGATTCAATTGACTATCTTTCATGAAGAATTGTACCGGTGAAAGAGGATCTCGAGTTCAAGCCAGGTGACATAAACATTCTTATGAAAAAATTTCAAACCCCTTTCAAAAATTCCCAACTCCACCACTAAGTTCAAGACAGGTGACTTTCTTGTAAAAGATTCCAAACCCTTTCAAAAATTCCAGACTCCGCCACTAAGTTCAAGCCAGGTGACATTCTTGTAAAAAAAATCTCAAACCCCTTTTGAAAATTCCTGATTTGGCCACTTTACAAGTTGTCAATGTCTACATTGGGGGGCGACGTGGTGTTTGAGGATTTCTTCCCTTCTATGGTGGAGAAACTTGGAGCTGAGGGATTCTTGAAGGAGCTCAGAAATGGATTTAGGGTTCTAATGGATGAGGAGAGGGAAGTCATCACATTTGATAGCTTGAAGAAGAATTCAGAGTTGTTGGGATTGAAGGACAATATGAGTGATGATGAGGTGATGTGCATGTTGAGTGAAGGGGATTTGGATGGTGATGGTTGTTTGAATGAGATGGAGTTTTGTGTATTAATGGTTCGTTTGAGTCCTGATTTAATGGACATTTCAAGAATGTGGTTGGAGGAAACTCTTGCCAAGTTGTAACTAAGTTCTAATTAATCCTTTGTGATGATTCTTGTAGTATTTAATTTATATCTCTATGTATACATCTATATAGGTTTTATTTATTCATATATATATAGCGATTGGTTCTTTAATAATTGTTCTTCTTGTTTCACCCTACGAAAGTTGGCACCCATGGTGCGTGATAGCTACTTAATATCCTTAGTTTCATCCTTTTTAAACATACCAATGACCAAAATAAAATCAAGTGTTATATTTCCTACATGGTGTTTGATATTCGTATAGTGCATGGGCCTGAATAATTTGGATTAGTATTAAAAAGTTCTATTTTGATAATAAAATGCTTTCTACTAAAGATGATTTCTGTTTTGAAAAGTTCTTATCCAGAGTTATTGGGTCTTTGGTGATTTCTCTTTTTTGTTTTTTTTTTTCGCTCAATGTTTGTCACCTATTTGTTTGGCCCAAATAAATGGAGCGAGCATCGGAAAGTTCTACTTTGTAGGTAAAGTGATCTTAATTACTAAAGTCAAATTCATTTTCAAAGCTAATCTTTGATTAAAAATAAAAGGATGATATTCATCATACTACCACAAATTTTAGTGATTCTTTATAATTGCTCATGCCATAATTAAAGTAGTTCTTATAACGAAATGGACTTTAAGCATAATTCAATACAAAAGATAGTCCACGAGGAGAAGATTATCCTAGACTATAAAGGAAATCAAATTTTCATCCAACATTGATGTGGGACTCTATACCCCCACACGCCTAAGCCTTTATTTATTTAACGGAGATTTTTGATGAAAACTTCAATTTTATAATATAGTAATTGTAATAAAAGCATAGACAATTTAATATAGGGATTCAACATCGAGTAAATCAATAAATAGAGAACTAAAGGAAAATTTATTAGCCTTATATATACAAGTGGGCTTTCACACAATTGGGCTTTGGGCTATTTTCCAACGGGCCTAACGCTCAACTATCCTCGCTTTTTAATTATCTTTTGGAATGTTTATTTATTTTACGAAATTAACGTTAAATATTTGCGTCAATTTCATGTATTTTCGCTGAAGGATGGCCTTGTGAAGATAAAGCATCGAGTATTTTTGTCTGAAGTTTGATATTGCTTGACCAACAAGTTTCATATGACTAGTCAAGGCTAACTTTAGACATTTTTTACTAAAGTGCATGTAAAAATTGAACAAAATTCTAGTCACATGTGCCTGAATCGTGCATGTAAAATATTGACTAATATTTCCTTCAACGTTGAGTATTGGATACTTCGAGATAGAACAAGAAAAATTAAATTTGATTAATTCAACTTATAAAACTCTGAAATAATTATAAAAAATACAATAACAAAACGATTTGAAACTAAATTTCTTTTGCGTAGAATTTTTTAAAAATATATTTTTTGTCTTATGTTATGTGATGAGAGGGGTTTTTCTTTTTTTTCAATTTGTGTTCTGGAACAATTATCTGATATTTTGTGAGATTGTCACTTTATTAAGGATAAAAATAAAATTTTAAAATTAAATTATTTTTTAATTATATTGCAATGATATTTTTCGAGGGACATACTAAAAAGAATACTACTTTATAGAGTATTTTATATATACCCGTCGACTTTTTAAAAATGTCCAGCCAACGTAACGAATATAAAAATGTACCCCTCTTATATATATGTTAATTTAATAACTAAAAGTTTTAATTAGAACTTTGGAAATGAAAAAAAAAAAATCGATAGGAAGTGCTACCCTCTTATAAATCTTATCTTGAAATTTTTAGTTTTTTAAGAATTTCAAATGAAAATTGAATCATATACGTTATTATTGAAAGTGTTAAATTCTGCATTAGTAATATCATATATAATTAGTTAAAAGATAAGTTATTCATGTAAAAATTAATATAATATTTTATTTATAATTTAAAAATCTGTATAACTAACATATCTATAAGTTATAGGAAAATTTATATATTATTTTATACAGAATATAAGGTGAAATAATTAATAAAGATATTAATTAATATTTGCATAATTCTAAAAAAGAAAAACAAGCTACTAATCAGCCTGATTGTGGAGGGGTATTATCTGCTAAATATTATTTATTTATTCAAGAGTGGTTTGGTGTAGTACTAGCTGGTTTTCAATCAGCAGCCACACAAGTGGCTATTTGTCAAAATATATTGTTTCATATTTTTAACATTATTTTACCAACAACAAGAAGACATTTTACCAAAGGATATTTTCTCTTTCTCTTATATAATAACCCGCTAGATTAAGGAGCTTAAAGTCATTGTGTCTGTTTCAGCGGCCTACTTCAGCAGCTTCATGAAGCAAACAAATGTCTATTGAACTGCTTGGCTTGATGATTAAAATCTGACATCTTAAATCTAATATTTCGAGATCGAACCTCAACAATACCAATATTTTTATATTATTTCTAGTCTACTTAATTTTACTGTGTAATTTCTGTTAATTATTTCTTCATCTACTTCAACTATGAAATTACTATTAATTTGAAAAATGACTTTGATTTTCAAAAAATTCAATCTAATACTTAATTAATTTAAGTATAAACCAAATTCCCAAAAATTGAAAGAGTCACCACCTAATTTTAAGGATAATTAGAAAACCAATAAACTTTAAAAAGACCTAACAGAAAAATCTTTTTAAAAATATACCACAAGAAGGGTTCAGGTTTAATTTCCACTTTGAGAAGAACTTAATTACTCAAAATGACCGCAAACATGCGGTTGACCGACGATTAGGAAATTGACTAACTTTTAAAAGATTTGATCGACTTTGGAAAAGTTGACTTGTTTAAAAATTGACTAATTTTGAAAGAATTGGCTAAATTTGAAAGAATTGACTAAATTTGGAAAAAATGCTGACTACATTTGAAAGAATTGGCTAAATTTGAAAAAATATTGACTAATTTTGAGAAAATTGACTAAATTTAAAAACGGGCTAATTTTGCAAGAAAATTGACTAATACTTAGTTTTCACTAAAGTCTAATTTCGTAGAAACAATTCTAACATCAAAGAGAGAGGAAAAAAAAAAAGAAATTAACATAAATTACAAACATGTTGAGGAAATTAATTAGATTAATAACAAAACAAATAAAATGTTAGTGTTAAAACAAACATGAAACATAATAATCAAATAAAATAAAATACGTTAAAAGAAATCTAGATCATTTGGGCTCAGCAGGCCCAAATGCACCTGTCCTAGTTTCTAGATAAGTTGGGCGTGCATAGCCCTTTCTCTCTTCTTACTGTTGCTGCCTCCAGGTTGGGCCTTTGACGTGTATGTCAATGTATATACACTGATTTTATGCCTCCAAAACCTATATTTCAGCCTCTAAGACTTATATATCTCTGCTAATAACTCGAGGGAGATGCTAGGTGTAAAGATGGAGTCCCGAAGGGGCTCGACACAAAATTTCATACAAAGGAAGGATAAAGGACATATAAGCAATCAAACATATCCAAGGTTAAATTTAAGGACAAAAATATTACAGCATAAAGGGAATTTCATAATAAAATGACCATAACACATAGATAAATGAGAATAGCATGCTTGAATTCATATGAAATTAGCCTTTTCCGATGAGACTTCACAGTGGACTTACACAATTAGCAACCAAGTAGGGATATATTATTTAAATATAGGAAATATAAGGGAACTTGGAACAATTAAAACAAATAGAAAGGAATCAATGTATGACACCAAAGACACCTCTGGTTCACAAACCAAAGTGGGTGAACTAGCAAATGTTAATGTTTACAGGCTACATACTTTCCAAAGGAAGTGAAAAGATGTAACAATCAATCCTACATAACCATAACAAATTTGATCCTGCATATTGGAATCATAGACATCTTTTAAGTAGTCCATAAAAAAAAATACTTGAATATGGTTTTAAGGAAACAATTAGCACACTCACAGCATAATTTATTTTGATCACAGGGCAAAATATTTGTGCTTGAAGAACTCAGTGAAATGGAAATCTTGAGTATATGCCTAAATCTTAGGATGTCATTCCAAAACATAACAATTATTAAAGCATGTCTCTAGCACACATAGCAACACAAACGGAAAGGAAGATATTGCCTTAATGTAACATCTAAGTTGTGAAGATGGAAAGAAACTACTTAAATTAATACTTTGGGATCAACTTCAAATACTAAAGGAATGGTTCTCAAGTGCACTTCAACACAGGATTCCTATTGACAATCCCATTCCAAACTTACTTGACACTTATAGCAACTAAGTAGCAAAATGAAAAGAAAAAAAGGAATTTAACACCACCTATTGAAAACTTAATACGTGAAGAGAATATAAAAAAAAAAAAAAGACAAAGCAAGCAGATTTTTTATGGTTTTAAGGCAATAATGAGCACACATCTTTTAAGTGTTCATGGCATCAAGTACCATTAACCGTAAGGGCAAATCTGTATGCTTCAAGAACTTAGTGAAATCGACATCTTGAGTCTTATTCTTAGTATGTCATAAACAAAAGATAACCATTCTTAAAGCACATATAACAACAAACAGAAAGGAACAGCACCTTCAACCAAACAAAAGAAAATATAACATACACCCCAATAACAGAACATAGGCTACTACTAGGCTGATTAATTGCTTCACCAACACAAACCAGACCTGAAATAGTTTAGACACGATGGCAGAGACAACATCTAAACCAAACAGGTATAAATATCATTCAAATAACCATATTCTTTGTAATAAACAAGAAAATGACCAAATCCCTTCTTCATGGAAGATTTTCAGTACAAGAGGAGACTGCAGGCTTTCCAATTATCCTTATACAGCTAATATCAGCACTAAAGTTGACATAACAGCCATCTAACACAGGAATGCTAAGGAGAGAACTAGACAGGGTTTCAGTCATTCTGGAATCTACAATCGATACCCCAAAATAGGTGAGGAGCTATGACAAGAGGCTGTAGACATACACTTTAATAGACTCGAATTAGGGGGTGAAAGCTTTGTTAATGTCATTCAAGCTAAATGAAACAAATGCTCCATATATGCTTCATGAGATTGCACTAGTATTCCCAAAACTTATATGAATGATACCCAAAGAAAAACAACCAGACTGGGACATTTACACCCAGCGAAGAGACAAACAGCCACCATACTAGATATCAAAAGTTGACGAACAATTCATCAATAGCAAATATGGCTAGAAGAAGACAGAAACGAAATGATACACAACAACCCAAAACATTCACATGCTAAACAGTAATATGACCGAAACAAAAGGTGCAAGATAAGAGTGAACTCAACCAAGAATAGTAAGTTCACAGTCCATCTCAGAATAGCACAAACGACGCTTTAAAACATCACTTAACTGGAAAAGCTTAAAATCGACCAAACACAACAAAGTCTTAAATGGAAGCATGAAACCAGCATTAAAACAGGACTCTTAAGCTTAAACGTGACTCTGTGATTTCAAAAAAATGTCTCACCGACCAGTAACAACAATACCACAACATATACTCATCACAATACGGCATTTCTAGTTAAAACAAACTCAAAACAAGCATGAAAACTCGATAGCTTTAACATTCCCATTCAGACACAGTACATGAAACTCGAAATGAAAAGTGACATTGGGTATTACCTTTATCGGAGCAGTAAACAGGGACGACGAGCCTTGATAAGAACTTCCACCACCTAAACGGGAGTTTCGTCTATGCTTTCTTTGTTTCAACACCAACAATATTGGCTTCGAAATTGTGTTAGTTTTCTGGAAATTGACTGAATGTTGAATAAGAATTTAGTTTTTTTTTTAGAATAAGAGTAATTGTGAAAATCAATTGAGGATTACTAGCGTTTTTTCGATTATCAGCGGCTGCCCCCTAAATTATAATTGAAAAAGATATATCTAGTCCCCAAATTAGGGCTCAAACTGGAAGAAAATCAGAGGGTATTTGGGGAAAATCTCGGGTCCATTTTTGAGCTTGAATTTGAAATTGACTATTTCATCCTTTAGAAATCATCCACGAGTCCATCTCACAGCCATCAATTTCAATCCATGATTGTGATATGCATCACGTTTTGATTCCAAACGGACGAGGTACGAGTAAACGGACGTATTAAGTTGGCTAAAAGTAAAAAAGGGAAGTGGGCCGGGTTAGGGGCGTCTGGGCTTGGTTAGTGAAAACAAATAGGCCAATTTTGGTCCAAAAAGGACCAATTGGTCCGAAAAAGAAAGGAAAACAAGAGTTTAAGGGTAGGGAAATTAGATTGAGAAAATGGCCACTTCAAATTGCAAACACAACCAATTACGATGAATTAATACAAATTAACTTAAGAGCTTTTAATATTATCAATTTGAAATAATTAAATTAATTCTGAAACAACACTTTATTTAAAAAATTTTCTATAACCACTTATTTCAAATTTGTCAAAATTAAAAGTTCCATAATTAATTCGTATTGAGGAGGGTAAAAATTGGGTGTCAATAATTACAATAACGTGTTTACTTAATTTTGTCGTGCCAACGAATCGATCTTTCTTTTCGAGGTTGATGCGCTTCTGTCCTTAAAGGGAGTTCGCCGAGGGTGGCTATTAAAGTATCTATCTAATTTTACTATGTAATATCTATTATGTGTATTATTTAAAGACTGCTTAAAAATATTAAAAACTCAAATAATTTAAAAAAATTAAAATATATTAAAATTATTGACATTCTAAATTTTATCTAGATCATGAAAATTAAGCAAGAAACATAATATCTATTGAGTCCGTGCAATGCACCATCTTCAAACACCAGTACTATTAGAAATTATTTCCTCGAGGTACAATGCATATCTCTTAACTTTTCAAAAAAAAATAATAATTCATTTGTTGAACTTTTAGTAAGAGGAACGTGCCACGGGCTAGAGAGAAAATATATGAGCATATACAAAAAGTCCATTCCAAACACAACCACTCAAAATAAAACGTAGCCAAGATTGACTCGTTGGTGGAAGAATTTAAAGTTTACAAATTTGTATATCGATTTTAAATTAATAAATAGTATTAACTGCATTCAAATGAACAAGTAAACGATCAATACATATTACGATATCAGGTTCATCTGATCAAATCAAGTTCTATCAACGCGGAACATAAATTTATATGTAAAAATTATGACAAATAATGTATATGAACGTAAACCAGAATTTTAAGAATATAATGGGTTCAAAGATAAAATCTTTAAAGGTTGAATCAATAGAATTTAAATCTTGAATCTGTCTCTGTCTGCACTATCAGTATTCCGAACATCAAACTCAACCACTCTTAATATAATCATATTTTTTAGATAGATTCAGAATTTGAAGTTTATTGATTATGATGTCGACCTTATAAAATTATGTAACGATAACAACTAAATTTACAATCA
>JAPFFP010000070.1:1392726-1404716 GCA_026153255.1 Solanum medicagineum
TTTTTCTTTTCCAGTTTTTGTTTTTCCCATTATTATTCTGGTCTCTAACGTTTTTGGGGAAGACAGTTACGAGAACACTCCGTACCCTTCCAGCCTCGACGAGTTGTTGACCGCTCCATCAGTGTTTAATTTTAGTGTTTTGTTGCTTGGCAGGGTCCATCTGACGTGGATAATGTTCCTGCTGTGGTATTTGTCCTTGGTAGTCGGCCTAAGTGCAGCGTATTCCGTGGCCTTATCGAAAATGTTTTCAAAGTGCACGGGATTTGATTTATGCTCAAAGACGTTAGAACTTCTGTTCTTCCATATTTGCCATAGGCAATACGCGAAGAAAGTATCCCAAGCCATCCAAGTTGAGCATTTCTTGTGCTTGATTTGCTTCCAGCAATCCATCCATGTGGTTGATTCAAGAGAGCTTCCATCAAAGCTATTTTGTACATATAAATTTGAGTGCACTTCGTTTCAAAAATTGCTTGCTATATGGCATTTGAAAAAAATGAGGGTAATATCCTCCTTGTGGTACCTGCATATCTGGCAACTAGGGGAGACAGTCATGCCTAATGTGTAGAGCCTGTGACTGGTTTTGGTTCTTTGGTGACTGATACTCCACAAGAAGTGTTTGATTTTATTACGGATGTTGGCTTTCCAGATATCATTGAAACATGATCTTGGGCGTATTTATACGCCTAACTAAGCAAACGTCCCATAAATAGAGTTAATTTCGAGGGTAAATTCGTAGAGTTTTAGGTATTTTAATAAAATTTTTGTGTATTTTGTTAACACTGGACAAATTACGCCTCGTGGTTATGTTTTTGTTGATTTTTATCAGATTTTGAAAATCCGGAATAAGACCCGAAGCAAAACCCGTACAAGAAAACAAGAAGAGAAAAATTTCAACACTTGGTCCGCGACCAAGGCGCTTCACGGACCAGTGTTTTGATGCTGAAAATCACCAAGTCAACAAAGTAGGTTAAAATTCTACCTAATTAGCACTAGCCCGCATCGCGGACTAGTGTAAAAAGGTGGAGAAATTCGTCCAGTCAACATTGTACGCAAAGATTGATTAAAATAATACTAGTCCGCATCGCAGACTTAAGGAAAAATGCGTCAAAAGTCAGATTTTTGGGCTATAAAAGTCATGGGTAGCTTGTTTAACCAAATTCTTGTCTAAGTTTTGAGAAGAGAAGATTTTGAGGCGGCTGTAACTTGTAGAAGACATTTTGGGTTAGTTTTGTTTTCATTTCATTGTATGTTGATGTATTTTTTATTATTATGTAAGATTAGCATGTGTGGCTAAACTTTCCATTTTTTGGGATTGTAGCCATAGTCAATATTTTAATTTTTGAGTTTTGATGCTTATGAAAGGGTTTTGTGATTGTTCTTACATTATTTAAATCTACATTCTTTAGTTTGATCACCTATGGAATGAATATGTTGTGCATTATGAATTTGAAAGATATTGGAATGCCTTGAACACAATATGTAGGGAGCTTGTTCAACTAAAAAGATAGATTGATTTGTGTATTGGAGATTTGTGACAACTACCTTTACACCAAACTTGATTTAATATGCAGGAAGAAAATATTAATGTGTTTCTATTGAATTGTTTATCCCACTCAACGATGTAGTTAGGCAAACAATAGGAATAGGCCAACGGAGATGTGCAATCCCGATTTGGTAATTTTAACCCTGCGAATCAACAATCCACTGCCAAAACATAAGTGAAAAAAAATTCTTTATTAATACGGCGTCGTTGAGGTTACAATCCCAGAATCTCATATTATTTGATTATTAAATACAAAATTAATAAATTCTTATTTTATTACAAAACTGCTAGTTTAGTTTGCAAGTTGAATTATTCAATACAAGATTTAATCAATTACTTCTTTACCACACTTCAAACATTATAACTCAAAATATCAACAATTTAAATTAAATCCCTTGGGTACGATAATTCGCTCCTTAAATTAAGGCCAGTATATTACTTGTTTTGACCACGTGCACTTGCGTGTGTTGGGAGACAAGAAAACACTTCTCAGATTATGACTCATCCTTTAGCTGGAGTTGACAGGCAATGTGTGAGTAAGCCGAGGCAATAGAGAAGATTCCAATTAGAGGTCAACCCCTAAATCATCTTGTCTGGGATACTTGAATTATCATAAATGTCAGCATCTTTGATAATTTGTTGTACCTCTGTGGGGAGGGTAATGGAGAGACTATCAAGTTTCCAATTTTGTTGGCCTATGAGGTCAGTGACCGTCTGGCATATGCCGACGTAGCATCGAGACGTGAAAAATTAAGAGTATAGCTATAAATGTTGGAGGGAGAGCTAACTAATATACGACCACACCAACCCTTCTCAAAATCTCGAATGGCCTAATATATTGAGGGCTAAGCTTGCCCTACCTATCAAATCTCATCACACCCTTCAAGAAAGACAATCGCAGAAATACTCGGTCAATGTTAAAACAAAAGGCGATATATATGATTGATATAACTCTGGTGCTGGCTCTAAGTTGTCCTCAATCTATCCTAAATCACCCGAACTCTAGCTAAAGCCTCCTCAAACAAATTTGTGTTGTACGATCTAGGCTCTAAGGACTCAAACCATCCAATAAGAGTGCGGCAATGCCTACCATATAAGGCCCCAAACGGAGCCATCTAAATACTTGAGTAGTAGTTGTTGTTAGGGAAAAACCGATCCCACAGACCATCAAACTCTAATACACAGGCCCCCAACATGTCCTCTGGGACTTGAATATTATGCTTCAACTGACCATCGGTCTATCGGTGTAATGCAGTACTAAGATCAACTCACATGCCTAACTTTCTCAGAAAATCCTTCCAGAAACTAGAGGTAAACTAAGACCCTCGATTTGATATTATAGACATCGGTCCACCATAAAAATGGACTACCTTCTAAATATAAACTCGGGCTAGCCACTCAACACTAAATGTGGATTGAACGAGGAGGAAGTAAGCGAACTTGGTTGGTCGATCCACAATGACCCAAATACTATCAATACTTCTGAAAGATTGAGGAAATCCTATCACAAAATCCATGGTGATATACTCTCATTTCCACTAAAGAATAGTAAACTCTGAAACTTTTCCCGAAGCTTCTGATGCTCAGCCTTCACCTACTGATAATTAAGGCAACAAGACACATACTCAACCATATTTTTCCTCACACCGTCCTACCAGTAGTGCTGCCTCAAATCTTGATACATTTTTTCCATGCTTGGATGAATAGAATATCTAAAATTGTGGGCTAAAAAATCAATTGTAGCAAATCCCCAACTCTGGGAACACACAAATGATTGTCGAATATGAAAACTCTGGGCCTGTAGTATCAGGCCACCATCCCCTTGTAGAACTAGATCTCTAAGGTTCTCAATGGCTCATCCTCATACTGCCTAACACGGATTCGATCAAATAAGGAAGACCAAGCCCATACAACAACTATTACACCTAGAGTTTGAGATATCCAATCTAATCATCCTGTTAGCTAATGATTACATGTCCGAATCCAGGGGCCACTCCATAACAAGTAAATAAGCCAAACAATCGAGCCATACTTACCACCTTCTAGCTCAGGGTGTTTGCAAGAACATTAGTCTTGCAGATGGTAAAGGATAGAAAGATCATAATCTGTCAATAACTTAACACAACGCTTCTATCTAGAATTATGTCCCTCTGACTCATAATATATTGAAGGTTGCAATGATCTGCGTGTTATACCTCACAATGAACCCCGTATAAGTTATGCCTCCATATTTTTTGAGTGTGGAAACTACCGCCGCCAACTCTAGATCATGAATGAGGTAGTTGCCTTCATGAACTCTTAGCTATCAATGGGCATAAGCAAAAACTCGACCTCGCTGCATCAAAATGCGTCCCAAGCTAACAATAGATGCATCACAATATACGGTAAAGCCTCGCCCTATAATGATCTTATTCTACATAGTATCTCATTAGACAACCACTATGTTTATATCCTTTATTTCTCATACAAAGTGCTTATACACTTAACAAAACCACTTCTTCTCTGAATAGTAAAGAGAGAAACAAATAAAATAAAAAAAAGGGTCTGGCCCTCCTCATTATCACCTAGGAAGAGGCCACTGATTGGAATAGAAAATTTAGAAAGAATTAGATTCGAACAAATTTCCTAGGATCCTCTTCCTTTCGAACTACAAATATGGGAATCGTTGAAATAGCTCTTTGATTGAAAGAGGATGATTCCTATAATACATTACTCCAGTCGAGTCCAATGAAACCGTCAAAATAGGTAAAATTTAGTAAAAATGAAGTCGGGTTGAGTATTGACCCACGCTATAATCCATTTTGATCTAAGCAAATTCTGATTGGGTTGGGTCTTGACACGTTTGTTGTTTTGACACATTATAACCTATCAAATTTGACTCAGTCCGCCCGATTGACACCCCTATTTTTTACTATTTCACTTTGTGAAGTATTAAATATGTAACACAGTTTATCTTCTAAAAAATATATAACTTCAATAAATGAAAGAGCAAATATGAAAAAAGTTTCAAACATCATCTTGAACTTAGCATAGTTCAACTATTTTGAATATTGAAAAAATCTTAAAATTAAGTTAATTTGAAACGGAAGAAATAATATCTATGTTTTTAACTTTGGATAAAAATAATGAGGCATTAGGACCTACTTATTTTGATTTTAGCATTCTTTCAAGGTTCAAAACATTTTTTTGAAAAGAGAAAAATCTTAGATTTGAGGTGCTTGACCAATGAGAAATATGTTTTTAAGTTGCAACAAAAGCAATTTTTGTACGATTGGAAAGAAGTTAAAAATATCAAGATAAAAATATTCATACCATAAATATATATTTATCAAAATTATTTTTATTAGTTTATTAATTTATTATTTTTTAGTTACAAAACTTGTTTGATTATTGGGGAAAACACTGCCATTTTCTTTTGATTCTTTAATCATGCATTTCATATCATTTATTTTTTTCAGATACTTTTTAAGTATATTTAAGAAACGATGGTAATATTATATTAATATTTATATTTTTCTTGATTTAGTAACATATTATATATTGATTGAAAATTTGGTATGTACTTATAATACTTTTCAAAAAAAGCATTTCTAAAAATAAGTAATTAAGCCGCTTGGCCAAACAATTCTTAAATTTGTATAAAATTGAGCAATATATGACATAATATACGTAGAAAAGAATTGCAACATAGACTATATAAAATGCATATGTCTACTTGTTTAAGTTTATATTATAAAGTTATGCTAGCATTTGGTCACTAATTTTCAAATATTTTTTATAAGTCATTTTTTTGGTGAAGTTTTACCATGTATTTGGTCATAAATTTTGGAAAAAATACTTGACCGCTTAAGAAAATATGATTTATACCCCTATGTTCTAAAATTTGTTAAAAATACTCATTAGTTTGCATTATTATCTATACTATATTAAAAGTGTAAAAGTCCTTTAAAAGACTTCGCTTTAGACAAAATCGTCTTTTCATCATATTTTTTAACTATAATTTTTTAAACTATTTTAATAATATTAAATATAATAAAAATTAAATGGAGAAAATTTTTTATTATCGTAAAATCCTTACACAAAGAATCCTTTTTTAATTAAAATAGTTCCAAAAAAACTTTTTCAATAATAATTACAAAAAAAGTTTAAGGAAAAAGTATTAATGAAAACTTTTCAAATAAGAATTACCAAAAAAAATTTCCTTTTATTGTTTTTTAAAGGGAAAACGTCCCAGCCGTATTAATGAAACCACTTTGATTTAAAAAACATTTTCCTTAGGGAAAATGTTCTTATTTGAAAAGAGAAAACAACACGTTTTAATGGTACAAATAATAATTTTTAAAAAAGTATTTTTTTAAATAGGAGAACATAATTTTAAAAAAAAAAAGGTTTTTTTTTAAAGGGGTGAACTTATTAATTGTTAAAAATAGTTTACCATATTTCAATAAAAATTCTTCTAATTTTATCATGAATCATAATTATATAAGGAAAATTTTTGTCCTAAGATATTATTTTTTTTCCTTTTTGATTTATGATTTCTCTACTTATATAAAAACATTCAATTTCAATTTTGTTTGATCAATCATTCAACAATCAATAATCAATAATTCGACTTGCGTCTTCTTATTGTATGTTTTTTCCTGATATTTAGTTTGATAATCAATAACACTTACTTTCTTTGTTTCATATTATTTTCCCTTTCTTTTTCACTTTTTGAATTTAAAAAAATAATATTAATTGTGTTATATTTATAATATTTAATTCTAAAACATATGGAAAAAAGTGATAAAATAAATATTTCAAAGTTCTAAATGTGGAAGTACTCCTAAATTTTCCTTATTTGATAGACTTCTACTTCTTCCTTATTTGAATCAAGAAACTCTACTGCCGCTAAGGAAAATCCAAATTTACAATGAGTTGTAATTAGTGATAGAATCTTTACGTATAGGACTTTTATGAATAAATAAATAAATAAAAGTTGAATAAGATTATATTGTTATTTTACATATAATTTGTAGTATTTTTCTTTTGAAATTTTTACCTCTATACATCTCATGTTGTTTAATTTTTTTCGTATTGTCGTATTTTATATTCTATCTATCTAGATCATTTATTTTCTAATAACTAAGTTTAGTTTATTTTGCAACATTGATGACATAATTCAAGAAGGGTACCTTTTTGAAATTAAGGAAAAAAAGTTACTTATTTTTTTAAATTATGTACTCAATGACCTGAGTGACTCATGTAATAATTTGTTCATTTTATATACAATTTTATAAATCAGCACGATACATACGTGCAAAGCATGTATCGCTAAACTAATTCTATAATAAATGTATTTTGTGAAAATTCATAACAACAAACACAAAATCAATATAAGTTTAAAAGAGGAAGAAGAAAAGAAAAGAAAAATATCATTAATATGTATACAAAAACTACTATTACTACTTTCGTTGTCTCATATTATATGAACATTTTTTCATTCTACGTGGTTATTAAGAAATCATTAATATATTAGTAAACTTTACTACTCATTTATATCAACTTAAATTAAATTAAGTTACTCCCTCCGTCCATTTTTACTTGTCCACTTTATGAAATCAAGAGATAATTTTACACTTAGTTTCTAATTTGCTCTTATCATTAATTATAGTCATTTCTCTATTTTATTTTTCAAGATACTGTATTTATTATATTCAAAGGATAATTTGATACTCTATCATTTATTACTTCTTAATTTTTATGCTAAGTAAAAATGGATGGAGGGAGTAGAAAAAATCATTAATACACTAATTATTGGTGAGAATAAAATGGGGGAAAAATAATTACTTCTATCTAGCTGCCCATATTATATGAGATGATGTAGTTTATTAATTTTAAGTTTTTTTTTTTTTTTCAAGTTGCTCTCAAAGTTACAACACATAGACCAAAGCCAAATTAAATGTAACCCCTGTTTTTTTTTCGAGCGCATAATAGGAACTCAATCCTCCTTTGTTACAACATAATCGCACCCAACCTCTTCATACTTGTTTCTTTTCTTTCTTCCTCCTTAACCCAATAGCTCCCTCACACGACAGCACTAGTTTTTCAGCCCCTGCAACTTCTTTCTTTCTTTCTCATTCTGAAAAAATCCACTTTAAGCTGCTCCAACCAAAAATTAAATATTGTGAAATGCAGTACTCCTACATGTTCTTCTAGCACAGCAGAGTAGAAAGTTTGCTCCTTCATTTTATCTCTTTCTACCATAGATCTATGTCACTCATTATTGAAAAAATAAATTAAGTGGTTGTGAGTTTAAAAGCTCTTCTGATTTCCCGGATCCTTCGCTGTTCATGCCTTGTGTGGGCTTAGTATCCGCTCTAAAATTTCTGGGGTTTTAATCTCTCGTAACCAATTTCTTTTTTCTTTTTTTGGATTTCAGTTATCTTGCAAAATGGCCAGTGTTGAGAACAACCAAGACATTGAACAGGAAGATGACGACGTTAACGATTCGAAGATTGATCCGTTACTTGGCGATTCTCAGGAATACACCATTGCAGCGGTAAGGAATGTCGAAGGGGTGGATCCAGCTCCGCCGCCGTCAACGGATATGGTACCGGTGTTAAAGGAAGAGCCGGCCGACAACGACTTGCGAGTTGGGCTGAATATGCAATTGCAGAAGGTAGAGAAACAGCCGGTGAAAAGATCCTCAAAGGACAGGCACACGAAAGTGGAAGGCCGTGGTCGGAGAATCCGTATGCCGGCGGCTTGTGCAGCTAGAATCTTCCAATTAACACGGGAACTAGGCCATAAGTCGGAAGGTGAGACTATAAGGTGGCTTCTGGAGCGCGCGGAGCCAGCAATCATTGCCGCCACTGGAACCGGTACAGTTCCGGCCATTGCGGTATCTATTAACGGAACTCTGAAGATACCTACTACTTCGCCGGCGACAAATAAGGAAGGAGAAAGCTCAATGAAGAAGAGGAAAAGGGCTGCAAATAGCGAGTTTTATGATTCGTCAAATTTTGCTCCCGTGGCTCCCGTTGCCCCACAAGGTCTTGTTCCTGTTTGGCCAGTACCCACCACTGCATTTACCGGTGGGACAACTTTCTATATGCTGCCGCCAGGCACCAATCCAACAGTTGCTTCTACTGGGCCTCAGTTGTGGGCCACTCCAATATTCAATGTACCTGGAAGGCCTGTTTCAAATTTCTCTGGTATAGTCTCTTCTAGTGAGGTTCAGTTGAGCAGTTCCTGTGTGTCAAAAAGTGATGGGAATGGAGATAAGTTAGGCGCTGTTGTTTCAGCCATGGCTCCAAGTTCGAGCTCTACTGGTTCCACAACTACAAGTACAACACAAATGCTTAGGGATTTTTCATTGGAGATCTATGATAAGAGGGAGCTTCAGTTTATGGTTGGTTCTGGTTCCAGTGAAAATGATCAAACTTCCTCTTCCAAATCCTGATTAGGGTTCTACGCCCATAAAACCTTTTTCTTTTTCTAAACCTATTTCATGTCTTCTAGATAAGTATCTAGCAGTAATTTTTCAAAAGAAGTTTTGCATAATTCATAGCTGCTTTGTCTTAGATTTAACATTTTGGTTTGTAAATTGGCTTAGAAAAAGCAAATGGGATTAGAATCTGATTCCTCCTCCAGAAAGGGGAAGTTGCTTTGCTGTGATGACATGAGTTGGTTAATTTTGAATGTCAACTTGCTGCCTTGTTAGCTTTTGGGAACTCAATTTTATGCTTTTTTAATGTGATTGTGAAAAGCAAAATGGTTTTAGTTAGGTCGGAGTAATGTGGTTGTAGAAATTGCGTATAATATTAGATTTGTAATTGAATCCTTAAACTTGTGCACAGGTGGGACCTTTTTTGTGGATTGTGTGTAACACTTGAATCTTAACTTGTCCCTTTGTCATGGGGCATTTACCTCCGTGTACTTCAAAGTTGCATGTGACTTTAGACGTAGAAAGTAGGGCCCACTAGATATGGATTGGTGGTAAGTGGTCCCCATCCAAACGACGGTGTGGGTCAATCAATACGTATAGCAATGGGGTAGGGCATATGCAGCGGATCGTGGGTTTAAAAAATTAAATTTTTGTAATGAGTAAAAATTAAGGATATAAATTTTTTATATTAAATATTACCTTTAAATTTATTTTTTAAAAAAATTTAAACTAGAAATGTCCGGTGAATTGTTAATTGTTGAAATATAGAGACTTTTAATTAAAGATTAAGAAATAATTATTGAAATATCAACTAGAAACAATTAATTAGTTGTTAATGTTAATTAGTGAATTTTATAAAAAAATACAAATTTTCATTTTTCATGTTAAATTTAATTAAAAAATTAAAAACTCTAAAAATTTAAGCAGGACGAATTTATGCAGGGCCGGGCTGAGTGGGTTGAAAATGGGAAAATCATTATACAGAGCGATTTAAAAAATTTACGGGTTGAATTCAACCGACTCCATCCTCGCCTCGCCCTGCCCTCGCCTCATTGCCATCTCTAATACTAGAATGTCATAGTCGGAGGTGAAGCCATAATTTAGAACTAGATGACTTAGGGTTCATTTTGTAGACTCCATTAAATTACGCTAAATAGAGTGCATTAGTTATTTTTATATTATTTGATTTGATATACTAAAAATATTATACATTGCATAGCATAATTTAAAAATATATGTATTTATTTATAAAGATATTCTCCACAACGATGTCCATGATAATGCATACATTAGATTGCTTGCATTATTAATACCTGGAAATTGATGGTATTCGTAATACACCCCTTAATATATAATAAAATGTATAACTGATGCAAAACATTAGTTATACATAATATGAAAAAATATATCAAATAAAATATTATTAATATGCTAATTAATACATATCATTATTTATCTAATATACTCTACTAAATGACCTATTAAACCTTTGCCCTTGTTTTACTTTATGAATAAAATTTCAAAAATAAAAAATTTGATCCACGGCCCATGAAATAAGCAACGCTAAAATGTTAAAGACTATCCATTTACACTATCATTAGGGGTAGTTTCTTGAAATGCTTACTATATTAAATTTGCTAATAAATTTTATTTAAATAATATTTTATTTTAATTTAACAATTAAACTCATGATAAAATATTTTAATAACTCATTTAGTTCAAAATGCTGAAGTCTTTTGTCCATGGTCCTAAATGTCAATTATGTAAATAAATCAATAATAATTTAAAATATATATTTTTTTTAATTATATAAATTAATCTTAATCATAAAATTGCAAATAATGATATATAGAATTATATATTTTAAATTATGCATGAGAGAGAGAGTTTAGGTGTGGGGCAGCTATTTAGGTCATGTGAATGGCAGGCGGGTCCACTTTCTAGGGGAATGGGCCCCATCTCAGTATTCGAGGCGGCCCGCGTGGTGGTCCACTGGCTACAAGTAACGCTGCCTTTTAGGTTTGTCTTTAGGTCTGCTGCTTTTTTGGGAGTGGGCTCCAATATGACACGTGTCCTTCTGCCGGCACGTGTGAATTATGTCATGTAAAGTTGCCACGTGGCACGGAGTGACCACTTAAATCTTAAACCATGACAGAAAGTAGTAAGTTGGCCTAGTTTCTCGTTTTTCTTTGGCCAAGCTAAACCTATTGAATAGTTTCTAACATGGGGAGTTTTTCATATTGGGGGAAGAAGGATTTTCTAGAGCTTATTTAATATCAAATTCATAGGGTCTAAATAATTGAGTAATTTTATATATATATTTAAATTTGGGATTTGGGCGAGGATTGGATTGAAACTTGAATTAAATAAAAATTTATTTTTGTATTATTTTAACTCATTTTATTTATTTAAAATTTAAATTAACATCAAAATTTTATTTAAACAGAATAATTGAGTCCTTTTAGAAAATGAATGACTTTTCTGAAAGGACTCATTAACATACTCTATAAATACGATGAACTTCCTAATGTAGCGTAATTCAATTGCATACATATTTTAGACTTTGTTGTATCTTGATAGAACATTGTTAATTCCTAAAAGAATATACAGATAATTACCTTGAAAGATGGTGATCTTTCACGTCTCAAAGCTTATAATTTTTTTGTAAAATTTATTAACAAATTTCAAGAATAATTTCATTATGGAGAAATTATTATTTGCTATTGAAATTTCGAAGGACATCATAAAACGTGATCGTTTTAACGGTTCAAATTTTACTCGCCGGAAGAACAAGATGATTTTCTTGCTCATTGCACTGAAGATATTCTATATTCTTGATCTTGAGTTGGCTGCACTTCCAAAACCTACCGTTAATGATATTGAACATAATTGTGGTGGTTTTGATAAACCTCCACGACGTCCTCCACATGTTAGACCCCGGAAATTTAAGTAATTGGAGTGAAGCGTAAATTTGGAAAATTGGTACGATTATGGTGTAAATTAATGACAATATGTTAC
>JAPFFP010000070.1:1404816-1424295 GCA_026153255.1 Solanum medicagineum
AAAAAGGTTACAAAACAAAAATTAAAAAAAAAAAATCCAAATTCTCAAAAAATTCTTTTCCCCCCTTTCAAATATCATTACCCAATGGCCCCTCCCCCCCCCCCCCCCCCTTTAATCTTTCCACCAGTTTCAATTCTTGGTTGTCAATTTGTCATCTTGAAGGTATGTTCATCTTCTTCTTTTTAACTTTATGTTTTTTCTTTTCTTCTTTATGTGCATGAGTTTATTTATTTAAAATTAAGTGTGGATATATTAACTTTTTTCTTTATTTATACTTAGTTAGAATGATGATTTCAAATGGGAAGAAATTTCAAATGATGATTGCACCTTAAGGTTGACAGTCAAATAATTCTCTAACTGTAAGTAACTTTTTTCTATATATATTTCTTCATATATCACTGATTTAGTAAATATATATTTTCTTTAAAAAAATTACATTCAAATTAAACTGAATATTGTATTGTACGTCTTTTTCTTATGCAATTTTTAATTTTATTGCAACTTATGAAGGAGTGATGAAAGCATCAGGCCAAATTGATGGGGAAAAAATTGCTATTATTCTTATAAAAGAATATGTTAGACTAAAATAATATTTCATCATTTTGAATGACATTGTTGAACCTTTATTAAGTTATTTCTCTAATATATTGTATTCGTTACATAATTTTATGTATTTTACATTATTTTTATAAATTTCATGTCAAATCTCAACTATATTATATGGATTAGTAGCTACAATTTATTAATTTGTCACAAATCATATATAATTGTCACGCAAATAATAGTATGTATGTATACACGTTATCATAGTAAAAAAAAAAAAAAATAGCTACAACTTATATTTTGTGACAATAAAGTGTGAGGTTTTAGTTATGAAATTTTGAATTTGTAGCTACACATAAACTTCTATAATTGCCACGTACAAATGACATAGCTAAAAATTTTATTTTTTGGTAGAAAAATTTTTGAAAGCTACAGTGATAGATATTTCATGGCTAAAGGTATGAATTTTTAGCTACAATATGAGAATATTTGAGGCAAATACGTTATGTTATAGCTATGAAATTTTTTAATTCATAACTAAATATGAGTATTATTGCCACGAAAGTAATTATAGAACTAGTCACCAAGTCTAAATATTTGTAGCAAATATGTTAAGTTATAGCTATCAAAATTTTTAATTCATAACTAAATATGAGTAATATTGCCATGAGATTAATTGTAGAACTAGCCACCAAGTGTAAATTTCCGTGGCAAATACATTAAGTTATAGCTATGAATATTTTTAATTCATAACTAAATATGAGTACTATTGCAACGAGATTAATATAGAACTAGCCACCAAGTCTAAACTATTGTGGCAAATAAATTGAATCTTTTGCTATAATACTACACCTTGTGGCTACTAGAATAAAGATAGCAACAAATTTTATTTATCGTGGCACAAGGATGAAATAATTTGCTACAAATATATTTTTCATAGCAAAGATTTGTTTTCATTGAAGCTACGATTAATTTTTATTTTGTAGCTATAAGTATAAATCCTTAGCCATGGATCACGTAAAGTCCGTAACTAATTCTTAGTCACGCTACATCTTGCTATGAAAGTTATGAAATAAAATATTGTAGCTAAAGCGTTTCACTACGAAAAATTTCTTATTTAGCTACAATGTGTTTTATAGCTATAAGTTCATTTTCTTGTAGGGCTTCTTCATAGAATAACTATAGAATGAAAATTCTGCATTCTATTGATAAATTAACTGTGGAGCAATTTCAATCTCATCTTCAAATTAAAAGTGAGACTCGTTTTAATTAAAGCCTCTAGTTCCACAATTAATAATGTTAATCAGAACAATTTAGGAAATGAAAATAAAAATTGAAAGTTTCCAAAAAATCTCTTGACAAAAAGAGAAAGAGCATGAATAAAAATTCTTCGAAGTGATAGAGGAGAAGAGTACTCTTCTAGTAAATTTAGTAAGTTCTGTGAAGATCAAGTATTATATACCAAACTAGTGCTCCCTATACACATCAACAAAACGATTGGCTGAAAGAAAGAATAGATCTTTAGTATATACGGTTAATTTTATGTTATTGAACTTTTGTTTACCACATAATTTATGAGGTGGAGCTTTACTTACTGCTTGTCATATATTAAAATAGCGTGCCTTCAAAAAGTATGCATTATTTCACCTTATGAGCTTTGGAATTGCAGAAAACTAAATATAAGTTATTTTAGATTGTCGGGGTGTATATTTTTATAGGTCCAAGAGGAATGAGAAGTATTTTTATAGAGTATGCACAAAACTCAAAAATATAGGTTTTGATCTAGAATCTGATGTTGTTGTAGAATTTGTTCATGTTGAATTTTTAGAAAATAAATTTGCAAGTGATGTGGTTGATGAAAATTTAACTGAAGAAAATCAAAGTAGCCTTGATGCAGAAAAGGTGTCACATTTCGATATTAATTCTAATAAAAGAAAAAAGTGACAATTTTGATTTAGAGCCAAGAAAAAATCACCGAATTAGAAGAGAAAAAACTCTTGACCCTGATTTTATTTTCTCAGAATTCATAACCTTTCTGGTGTAGGGAGATAGGACTAGAATGTATAATCAAATGCCTATCTTGTTTAGTATAGAAGAAGATCCTAGAACCTATCAACAAGTTATGTCTTCGAGAGATTCTGCATTTTGGAAAGAGGTCATAAACGATCAAATGGAGTCATTAATGTCCAATACTACTTGGATATTAGTTGATTTGCCTCAAGGATCTAAACCTATAGGTAGTAAGTTGGTATTTAAAAGAAAATATAAGACACACTATTCTATGCAAACTTTCAAAGCAAGATTAGTAGCTAAATGTTTTACTAAAAAAGAAGCTATTGATTACTTTGTTACATATACTTCGGTAGCAAGAATAACATCTATTCGAGTGCTTTTGTCTTTAGAATTTATATATGATTTGTATGTACATCAAATGGATGTTAAAATTGTTTGCCTTAATGTAGATTTAAGTGAAGAAATCTACATGAAAAAACCTAAAGGATTTGTTCTTCCCGATAATGAACACAAAATTTGTAAGCTTATAAAAATCCCTCTATGGTTTGAAACAAGCAGCAAACCAATGACACGAAAAATTTGATGCTGTGATATTATCAAGTGAATTCATTCATAACAGTGCTGCTAAATGTATTTACTCTGTCATTTGTCTTTATGTTGAAGAAGTGCAAATTTTTGGTATAAACATGCTTGGAATTTTTGAAATAAGAAATATCTAACTTCAGTTTTTAAAATGATAGATTTGAATGACGTAGATACTATCTTAGGTATTACAATAATTATTTTTGAAAAAATTATTTTTTCATACAAGAAAATTTTAATATTTTCTACTTCAACACCGTGTCACCCACCCATTTGCAACCCACTCCCAACCCTCATCTAAATTTTTTCTACTTCAATACCAAAATTTAAATTTAAATTTACAAAAACTATTATTATTTCAATCAAAACAAAATTCATCCCACCTCCCCACTTCCATCCTCCCCCCCCCCCCCTCCCACCTTTCCACCCTATCCCCCACAGGGGTGTGCAAAAATTGAATCGACCGATAAATCGAACCAAAAAAATGTTATTGGTTTATTGTTATCGGGTTATTGAATTAACGAGTTTCTAATGGGTTTATACAAAAAAAATAATAATAATCAAGTTATCGATTTGGTTTCAACATTTAGTGTTGGGTTAAGGTAAACCAATGACTCATTAAGACTACAATAATTTACTATTTTATCTTTTAATTTCATAAATATTAAATATCAATAATTTAACTTCACTTGATATTAAATCGTTACTCATATGTCATGTATTTGCTTAGTTTCTAATGTATAACTCTTCTGTTGGAAAGTAATTAGAATGTGAGGTCAAATATTGCATATTATTAAGTTTAGGTACCCAATTAATTTGTTTGTATCTCATCGTATTGCATCAAATAGTTAGAGAAGTCATATATCTATTTTATGAGTATTTTCTTATTCGGTAAACCAAAAATTGGACCATTAAGGACGAAAAACTGATAAACCAGATACCGATAAAAAGTATCTTATCAATTTGTTATTAGTTTAGCATATTTAAAAATCGAAAAGCAACAAACAGAACCCATAATACATAAAATCGAACCGACCCGACCGATACACACCCTTAACCCTCCACCCCACCCTCACCCCCAATGCTTTACTCCCAGTACCAACTCCAAATTTTTTAAGAAAAAAAAAATCACACACATAAAAAAAATAGTGCAATTAAGAAATTTTTTATTATAAGTGGGGGATCTATGGGTGTATATGGATACCCATTTAGATCATATTCGTATAAGTATCAACTCATATTTACCCATTTTAAAAATATGAGTGATCAATTAAAATAATATAAGTTAAATGGATTTTTTTACCTTATATGGATTGAAATTGTCACCACTATACACCAACTATCCAAACACAATCCTAAATCATTTGGGCTATACGATCATCATAACTTATAAACTGCTAATTTATACAATTAGAGCTGTCAAAATGGGCTTGGCCCATGAGGTCGGTGTAACCCAACTCTTGAATTAAATGGAGTTGGGTTAAATATTTTCAACCCATTTATGAACGAGACCTTTTTAGCCCGTCTTAATTTGGCCTGGGGCCTCATAGTCTCAACCCGTGAGCCTCAGAGGCCAACTCGTGGCCCGCGAATTTTAAAAATATCTATTATATATTTAATTATTTTTTGAGTAGTATTCTAATACTTAAGATTATGGACATCTTTTACGTTTTGTTATCCCATTAGATTTATAATATGAGCCCATTAGCATTTTGTTAAGTTTTTGGACCGACCTGTGTAGTTGGGTTGTTGGAAGCTTTTAAACCAACTAATTATAATCTTTTACTATTGTGTTTATATTTAATTTGTTTCTTTTTTTCCTTTTGTTATCTATTTATCTTGTTTGTGACAAAAAATGATCGACGTTTCATAGTCTTTCTAAGATGTTAATATTGTCCATATTATAGTTGAAGGGCCGAACCGTCCCAACCCGTTACCCGCATAGGACTGTGTTGGGTTGCTATGTGATAGGCCCTTCAATTAAAAGGGTCAGTCCGTCTTAGCCCATTTGACTTTCTAACCCATTTGCGTTGCATTGGGTTGGGTTGGATTGACCTATTTTGACAGCCCTACATACAATACGTGGTTTTCGATCAAGAAAAACTATGACCTCGACTTCAATTAATTATATTGAAGAATTTTAAGTTATATACATTATCAATATAAAATTTCCTTTTTTATATTATTAGTGCACTTTTAACCTCTTATATATGTATCTTTAGAGATAGAATCTTATTACTCTATTTTACAAGTTAACCTTTTATATACTTTGTGAATTTTAGCCGCCGAATATTGTTACACATTATTACAAGTATTAATTATTTTTTTTGGTGGTATTACAAGTATTTTAATTTGATATATAGTGTTAAACGTGTAAAATATATACTTAATTAATTAATCAAAACACCAAACTTTGGAATAATTGAAGGTTCTGTAACTTTTGTTATAAAGTAGTCCAACCATAAGGGTAGTTATGCTTTCTTTCTTCCCCATGAATCCAGGAGAAATACTATCTTTTCAAGTTTAGTTATGTTTTTTTTCCTTTTTATTGGCATATATGTACGTGTATACTTCTTAGTCATACCTTACCAACTATTTGCCTTGAAGATTTAGACCAACATGAAAGAAACAGATTAACAACTACTATATATTACTCTATCTAGTTTTTATTTTATGGGACATTCTTTCTTTTGTCTCAAAAAATAATGTCATCTAAATATAATTAGAAATAATTTAACTTTAAATTATTATTTTTTATGTTTAATGAAATGAATGTCAACTACACAAATGTCTAGAAAATAATTTTAGATCACAAGTTTCAAAATTTTTCATTTTTTTCTTAAACACAATGTCAACTCAAAGAGTGTCACGTAAAATGGGACAGAAGGAGTAATAGTAACAACCTTATAGGATTACGTACACATCATCCTTACTAGACCTTACATATAAGATCACACTGAATATATTATCGTTGTATAAATTAGACAAAAGGATTAGTTGATCGCTCTGTTTAAAAAAAGATAATTTGATTTGACTTGGTACGAAATTTAAGAAAATAAAGACAATTTTCCAATCTTGTAATTCTAAAGTAAAGTTATGTCAAATGTACAAAAATGCACTTTGATCTTTTAATCTTAAACATGTTACATAAAAAGTTGAAACTAAAATATCATTATAAAAAATTATTCTTTTCAACGGACTAAAAAAGAAAGAAGGTCCTTTTTTTTATTAAATAAAAGGAGTATTAACTTTCCTAATGGAGCTTTAATTACCTCTATTTGACATATCTCTCTCTCAATATATATATAAAGGTTTTGCCATAACATTAATTGTTGGTTTTCATTATCTTTGGGATCAATGCGTGGTCTCCACTCTTTACTTTCTCTTCATTTGAACTTGAAATTGAGATTCATTCCCAATCTTGTAATCTTCTCTCTCATTTAACCTTAATTTTCCTACCTCAATTTTTTTAAAAAAGGTATTTACCTTGCAAATAATTTGAATTTCTAGGCCTTGCCAAACTAAGAATTTTATAAGTTTTAAATCTACAATAGCAGCGTCAAGTATTGGTAATTGGCCTTTTCGGATTTAATTTTGTACATGTTTTTATGAATACAAATACATAATTTAGACTAAAGTTAATTAATTAGTTTGGGGAACTTGACCTAATTTTCTAGCTCCCCCAACCGATTCCTCGACGTTAATTAATAGTTATAACTATTTTTCTTAGACGAGTTTTATATATAGATTAACCATTACTTTCTACTCGTAAACTTTTTATGTATATACAAAAAAGAAAGGTTTTCTTTCTTCTTACATTTGCTATAATTATACTCATTCTAATATCACAAAATTTAAATTTTGACTTCGTGTACAAAAAGATATTGCATATTTCAAATGATCAGCAGTTCTACGAGTCACGTCTTTAAGAAGCATGCATGCAATGAAGGCAACTTCCAGTGCATCATTATTAGTAATTTGCTTCTTTTATATGTCAATACATATAAAATTGGTGGGGATGGTAAAACGAGACTTAAAAGAACAGAATTACAGTATCTTCTTTGGTTCTTTTTTTTTTTTTTAATGAAATGTTAAAAGATATGGCGAAACTTCATCTTACCAAGGACATGATCTTAGATAAAAAGGAGTGGGGGTCGCGCATTAGGGTAGAAGGCTAATAGGCTAGTAGGGGTAGGTTGATGTCCAGCCTTGTGATATAGTAAGTTAGTTGGTTATTGTTTTTATATCGTGTATTGTCATTATCCGTCGTATATTTGTTATTTTTATTGTATTTTACATACTATCATTTGCTTTCCATTATTAGTTATTTTTCTTTTCTCTTTCATATCTAGTATGTTCTGCTTATGGTGCTTGATTTTTGAGACGAGGGTTTCCCGGAACCAGTCTCTTTATCTCTATGAGGTATTAGTAAGGTCTGCATATATTTTACCCTTTCCAGATCTCACTTGTGGAATTCCACTGGGTATATTATTGTTGTTACTTATAAAATATTAAAAGAAATAACTTTTTGATCTAATTTTACCCAAATAAAAGTTAGTTTAAAAGGTGAAAATTACCTAAGTCATAGTGAAGAGACCACATTATTTCTTGAAGGGACACTGTGCGACTCTTCACACACTCTCACGCCACGACACGACTGGACATGAGATGTGAAATAAAAGCAGATATCCATTTGAAAGAAAAGAAAATTGAACTAGTAATAAAAGAAGGTACTATTGTTGGAGAAGTTGTTTGTAATGTCGTTGATCGTACAAGATAAAAAGAATCGGTGGAAATGCTTAGTCTCAAAGCACAAAATAAGCTTCAAATTTCCTAAAGCTTCCCTCTTTTAACTAATTGAGTGACTTGAAAGTACACATTAATTTCTCCATGCACCAAACAACAAAAATACAATTTCTTTATTGCCTCATTCCATGCTATATATACCCAAAATCCTGTTGCACAATCATCTCATCTCATCTTCTTTTTAAGTTGCAATTAATTAAATCCTTAGTTACAAGTTTAAGCTTAATTAATGGCTCCTTCTTCAACATCTTTATTTCTTATGTTGTTAACAGTCCCTCTGTGCAGCGCAACTCTTGGAGTCGAATACTATGATCAAACATGTCCTCATGTTGAAGATATTATTCATCAAACAATTCGCAACGCTTCGTTTTATGATCCTAAAGTCCCCGCACGTATTCTCAGGATGTTCTTCCATGATTGTTTCATCAGGGTACTTTCTCTTTCTCTTTATTGTATTCTGTGTGCATATTGCAAGTCGTTATACTGCAGATGCATGAAAGTTGATATTGTTTGTCAATGATTATTTACAGGGATGTGATGCATCAGTTCTATTGGATTCAACACCAGAAAACAAAGCAGAAAAAGATGGTCCGCCCAACCTCTCTCTTGGAGCTTTCTATGTGATTGATGATGCCAAAACTAAGCTCGAAAAGGCTTGCCCAACAACTGTTTCTTGTGCTGACATAGTTGCCATTGCAGCTAGAGACGTCGTGGCCATGGTACTACTCCATCATCCTCCCAACTAAATAGTTAACACGTTATGACCTGTCCAAATATAGAACTAACGAGGTGTTGTCCAAATTCATGTTTGATCAATTTTGTAGTCTGGAGGTCCATACTGGAAGGTACTAAAAGGAAGAAAAGATGGAAGGGTATCAAGAGCTAATGAGACCATAAACTTACCAGCTCCATCCTTCAACACAAGCCAACTCATTCAGAGGTTTGCCAGCAGGGGATTGGGAGTGAAAGATTTGGTTGCTCTTTCTGGTGGACACACACTTGGATTTTCACACTGCTCTTCGTTTGAAGGCAGGCTACATAACTTCAGCTCAGTGCACGACACTGACCCGAGCTTGAATGCAGTATTTGCACAGAGCTTAAAGAAGAAATGCCCAAAACCAAACAGTGATCGCAATGCAGGACAATTGTTGGACCAAACTTCATCAGTATTTGACAACAACTATTACAAGCAGATTGTTTCAGGGAAAGGTGTTTTTGCATCAGACCAGAGTTTGTTGAATGATTACAGGACTGGGTTGATTGTTAAAGCATTTGCCAATGATCAAACTCAGTTCTTCAAGGAATTTGCTGTTTCAATGATCAAGCTTGGAAATGTTGGTGTCCTTGAAAGTGGAGAAGTTAGACTCAACTGCAGGGCTGTGAACTGAGAAATGAGTGTGTTTTGTGTACCCTTGTTTGTTCTTTTTGCTGGTTAATAATTCTCTGAATTCTGAGGCTCAATGAAATACTAATATGAAATATCTATGCACCTTGTATTATTGCCTTGTAAGGTGAAGAGGTAGCAGAGGAAGAATAATACCATCAAATTGTTGTATGTTGTTCATAATCTATCCTCTAAATTGTATTCACTGTACACGTACAAGTTCATAGATTCGAAATGGGGTAGGGTGGAAACCTCCAGATATTTATGTATTCCACCCACAGTTATTACTTTCTTCTCAAGTATCTCAACAGATTACAACAGAGACATTAATTGTGCTCTACGAATACAACAACATACTCAGTATAATCCCGCAAGAGGGTAGAGGATACACAAACCTTACTCGTACATTGGGAGTTAGAGATATTGTTTCCAATAGACTCTAAGCTCAAGTAAAAGCATTTCAAAACAGTTTGATCAAGAAAAAAACATTGTGCTCTATGATTGAAAGTGCCAATTACATAAGAAGCAACCAACTCAACTCCCTCCAACAATAAAAAATACAAAGGCAAAAAAGTAATCCTATCACCAGTCTATACTCCGTGAAAGATTCAGTATTTAAGCCAAGTGCTTTCCCAGTGTGATACAGAAATATAACTTAAATTCTTTACAGAGAGATGGCAGAAGCGATAAGATTTATGGCAGAATACAGCAGTAATTCGACTCAAAAATGAAGTTACAAATAGAAGTAGGTGAATTACAAGAAGTTGGGAAGATTTTATGCCTCGTTAAACTCAAGGGGAGGTATAGAAAACAAAGATAATTCATTTAGATGTGGTATTTGTTCAAGCAAATACAACATCAGATCGTAATATATATTTGATACCCTTAATGACATTACGAGCTTCATGCAACATACATTTATCCCCGTGAATGTGAACAAGAGCCATTCCTTCAGTTGGAGGTACCTATGCAATTTTAATGATAGATAGCACAACAAAATCAGGTATTTACTCAAGAAAAGCATGTCACTATTCTCTAACCAATGTCAGATTATGCATTTTACAGTAGGATAGATAGCATAACAAAATCAGATATTTGCTCAAGAAAAGCATGACATTGTTCTCTAATCAATGTCTGATTATGCAGTTTATAGTAAGATATATAGCATGACAAATCATGATTGATTGATTAGCTTCTGCGGAGGGAATTGCAATATGAAGAAAAACATTTAAAATAAGTAATACATGTCTACACATGTGAACGGAAATCGCGAATGGGAACACCCAAGAAAGAGTGGAAGTGGCTTTTCTGAAAAGGGAAGAATGGTACCTCGGCAACCAAAGCGTTTCTAGGACCATAAAAGACAGTTTCCCCTCCAACAAGGATCTCAGGCAATGAATCCTGAGAATCGTTATCAACTTTGGGTTTAGATTTGGGACCACCACTTAAATATATTAACAAAGTGTACAGTGTGCGCTTCCCTTCTCCAATGTCAACACTTTCATCAATATGCCGTCCAAATCTTTGACCAGCCTTATACCTAGAGAGCAACAACAGTTACCTGATGAGGACCAAACATTTGTTAAAAATGTCCACCTTACCATGTACTCAGGAAAAGAAAATGAGAATCACAAATGTGAAGAAAAGGAATATAAATGGCTGGTAAGGCATGACATTAGAGGGAAAAATAAGAGAATTATTCAAACAAGTGACACCTGTAGTATACAAAAGTTTATTAAACAGATAGCAACTAGTTGTATTATGTTTAGACATCATCAAACAATAGATAATCGAACTATATAATTTGATAAGTAATATAAAGGGAGAAGTGCTGCAGAAGCCCTTAACTATTTAATTTGGGGAAATTTTACCTCGACAATATTGTGGCAATTTTATTGTCAACATTACTTAACATAGTACGAGCTTGATATTGGCACGAGTACTGTGAGTAGTAATCTTAATCTAATTTGTGTGTTATAAGTTTTTTACATGATTTATAAAGTGAACTGTTACTGAATGATTTGACTTTGCATATGGGACAAGTCCTTTTACTAGATTTGATACCGACATAGTTATTTGTATTTTGTAAGACAAATATATTGATAATTGAGATGATTACCGTTATTGAAAGGATTTGATATTTACTTGAGATATAAATAATTTTACATGTGTTTTTATTAAGTTTGACATGATCGATATGATTTTAAGATTGAAATGCCTTGTATTAATTTGAAAAGCTTACATGGTTTATAAAAAAAAGTTATAAATGGGAGTAGACCTTGATGAATACTGTAACTAATGGCGGGTTCGTTAGACTTTGTGCACCTTGTATTTACCGATCACAGATAGAGCCCTCACTAGTGGGAAGGTAGAACTAGCCTACCGTTACCGATATAGCTCGAGCAGGGATTTACTGATATGAATTGTACAGTTATTATTATTACTCATTGAGCTAGCATCTCGCTCTCCGTAATTTTTTTTTCTAGAGAATACACGTGATATCAGTGAGGATTTCGCTAATTAGCTAGTAAGCTTATTCCGTGGTGAGCCCCACACTTGTTTGTGTGGGAAACAAGTTTTCTATTATTGTGGACCTCTTTTTCTAGATTCTTAGAGTCACTCCATAGTCATTCTCGTTATTAGAGTCATGAGTATTCTTTCGTATTGTAGCCACGTGATTAGCTATTAGATTTCTTTGTGTATTTTGAGATGTACTGATATTATGGTGTGGTGATTAGATTATTGATGGATGTCGTGGCCTAATTTAGATATGTTAGTGGTGTTGATATTTGAGACGGGGAAACATTGGATAGGCCTAAAAATAGGGGACACTCTACTTGATTTTCCATAGAATTCTAGTAAGGCTTGTATTGGGATTCTCCTCCTTAGCGCCAGTCATGATCCTAAATTGGGTCGTGACACATAACGCGATAAGAAAAATTTGACTTTTTAATTTAATATTCTAAGCAATTTACTTCATACTTTAATTACTTTATATGACAATAAATAATTTTTCTTATATTAGGTGAAATTCAGCTATCACACGTGAACTTAGTAAAAAAAATTCTACAATGTTTATTTATAACACATGACATGAAAAATCACATTTATGCTATAATTTTTCTCAAGCACATAACGTTTCTATGATAGATCAATATTTCTACCCTAATCTATATCAAAATTTAATTAATAAAATTAAATATAGTAATTATTTTTTCTTGTTTATGTTATTTTTGAAGAAAAGCATGAACATTAACGACGAAGAGGCCCTGATCGTCCCCATAAGGATGTTTCTACTATAGCCAAATTGGGGGAACCCAAATAACCCGACCAAAGTGGTACGAGAAGGCGACCTGGTCGTCCTCCTAAGACTGGGACAATCAATGCTTCTCCTGGATCAGTTATGGCTTCCCCCAAGCCTAGAGGGCGGACAAAGAAAGGTTCTACTCCCGAAAGAAGAGGCCGACCTAGGAAGGGTGTAGGTGCTAATGTTGTTGCCAATGCACATTCCTGCTGGTGATCCCAATATTCCTGCTGGTGGTGACGCGCGTGGACCAATACCAACCCCTAAACGACGGGGAAGGCCACCAAAGCCTAGCAATCAAGGTGGGGCTGTTGCTGCAAGTGTCACAGATGTGCCTACTACTGCTGCTTTTGATTCCGAGGGTTTTCCTAATACTGTTGGTGGCGTCACAAATGGGGCAACGTCCCTTGGAAGGAGACGTGGACGTCCTCCAAAATCATACAGCAGTCCGGTTGTTGCTACTACTGTTAAGAGACCCAGGAAGCTTTCTGGGAGACCTCCGGGTCGACCTAAAAAGGTAGGACTATTTCGTTGGTATTTACTTGCCTTATTTAAAACTATTGATATCAGAATTTTTGGATAACTATTATGATGAATTAGTGTTCTTTTAATCTGTTTTTGTAGTTAGTAAGACATTTAAGGGTTGTTTGATTTCCAAACAAGTTATGATTAGTTATCGTGGCATTATTGTTTTGGTATTAGTTAGGTTGCTTCCTAAGTCGAGATACTACTTAGCATTCATCATAATAGTAATCATCATAATACCAAAACAACTAATGTCATGATAACTAATCATAACTTCTTTGGAAATCAAACAACCCTTAAATGTCTTACTAACTGCAAAATAGATTAAAAGAACACTAATTCATCATAATAGTTATCCAAAAATTTTGATATCAATAGTGTTAAATAAGGCAAGTAAATACCAACGAAATAGTCCTACCTTTTTAGGTCGACCCACAGGTCTCCCGGAAAGCTTCCTGGGTCTCTTAACAGTGGTAGCAACAGCCTGACTGCTGTATGATTTGGAGGACGTTCACGTCTCCTTCCAAGGGGCGTTGCTCCATTTGTGATGCCACCAACAGTATTAGGAAAGCCCTCGGAATCAAAAGCAGCAGTACTAGGCACATATGTGACACCTACATTAGCAGCAGCAACTCTACCTTGATTGCTAGACTTTGGTGGCCTTCCCCGTCGTTTAGGGGTCGGTATTGGTCCACTCGCATCACTACCAGCAGGAATATTGGGATCACCAGCAGGAATGTGCATTGGCACCAACATTAGCACCCACACTCTTCTTAGGTCGACCTCTTCGTCCCGAAGTAGAACCTTTCTTTGGCCGCCATCTAGGCTTGGGGGAAGCCACAAATGATCCAGGAGAAGTATTGACTGTCCCAGTCTGAGGAGGACGACTAGGTCACCTTTTCATACCACTCTGGTCAGGTAATTTGGGTTCTCCCTATTTGACTACAGTAGAACCATCCTTACGAGACGCCCAGGGCCTCTTCATCGTTAATTTTCATGCTTTTCTTCAAAAATAACATAAACAAGAAAAAATTAATTACTATGTTAAATTTTATTATTTAAATGTTGATACAGATTAGGGTAGAAATATTGATCTATCATAGAAAAATCATGTGCTCGAGAAAAATTCTAGCATAAATGTGATTTTTTTATGTAATGTGTTATAAATAATAAAGTTTCTTCTTCTGTCAACTTTCATTAATTACACAGTTACGTTATGGGATATTGTAGGAATTCAAATTATTTTAGATTTCAGGACAAAATAGGAACTCAATCCTCCTTTCTTCCTCACAGGCACAACACCAGCGCAACCAACCTCTTCCTCCTTGCCCCAACAGCTCCCTCAAATACCAGAGAACTAATTTTTTGGGCCAGCAACTTTTTTTCTGCCAGCAACTTCTTACAGCTACTTTTATCATCCCTTTCTTACTTTACCTCTTGATTCCTTGTTATTTTCTCATTCTTTCCAACATCCACTTTCAAATGTCATGTATTTCATTTCAGCAGCTCCAACCAAAAGTTGAATCTGGTAAAATGTATTACCTTGTAGCCTATGTTTTCTTCTAGCACAGCAAAATAGATACCCCAAGGTTTGTTCCTTCATTTTACGTCTTTCTAGCATAGATCTATGCTACTGCTGGTTTGAAAAAAAAAATTACATTGGCTGTGAGTTAAAAAACTGTTTTGGAAACAAGTCAGGTTTTTCTTCTTCTCGTGGTTTTTCTTCTTTTTCTTTCTTTTGGGTGAGACAGAAGTTTGGATTCATTTCAAACAAGCAACCAAGGGAAAGGGTAGAGGCTGTTGGTATGAAGAGAAATTAAAGTATGGATGCTGAAAAGAAAAAAGAAGGAAAGAGAAAACAATAAAGAGTAAAGGAAAGAAGAGAATAGAAGAAGTTGGGGATGGGAAGTTACTTGGAGGAGGAAGTTGTTGCTGGGTGGGGGAGATGGGTAGCAGTTGGGCATGGAGAAAGAAAAAAGAAAAGACCGATGAAATAAGAGTAGCGTGAGCTGACACAGTGTTGGGCCAAACTGCCACTAAAGAAACAAAAAAGAGTAAAGACTAAAGAGTCCGTATTATACCCCAAAAGCGTAACAGTCCGTTAATGAAAACTGAAGTAAGGGTAAGTTATGTTGAAAAGTTGAAGGGGTCAATTTGTCACAAAAAATGGTAAGACGGTAAACTGAAACAAGTTAAATAGTTGAAGGGCCTCTGCACCGATTCTCTTGATACAAATAGCGTTACCTCAACGCTTGCTAATATTTTCAGATAAGGAAATGGAATGCTAAGTTGACAAGCATTTTGTACATCACAGTCGAAGCACTTTAGACATTTCGATTGCTAGAAAGAAAACGGAAACAAGATGCATGTGCTAGGTTAGAAGGTAAAAAGCATGACTCATATATCTTCAAGGAGTTCCCAACCTATTTGATATCATAAGCTTTAAATACTCACCTATCTGTTGACTAGCTCACAACCCTTTAAAGCAAGAAACTATCAACACCTTGCCAGAAAACCAGGAACAAAATCAGCACTCAATTTGTTATTATTCTGCTGCCTTATGGTATGTTGATATCCACTATCTCATCCTACAGCTGACAATTGTTACCACCACCATGTAGCTTTACAACATGGTTGATTATGACCTGTTCAATCTAGTCAATGTTTATCATACTCAATAAAGTAGATTTCTTAAATATGCCATGTTTTATTAAAATAATTATGTTTACCACACAACAATGCAAAGGGTAACATATTTATGCGCCTAAGATGGTAATCAACACTTCAATGTCATAATAATATCACAGTTTTATGACGAAAATAGGCCTAACCTGTAGAATCTAATATTAGGGTTCAATCCAACAGCAACTTTGCCTCGAATCTTGATGTCAGAAAATAATTTGTTCAGTCCAGCTCTCCACATTGCATCTGCAAGATCAGGATCATGCATGGATAAACGATCATTATCTCTATAAGCTTCACCATAGGCAGGACCACGACTTCCTTGGTGAACAAACCCAATTGACTCTGCAGCTTTGACAAAAGCCTTTGATTCAGCTGGAGTAAAGAAATTTTCAACCTGAATAATATAAGCAAATAGAGGAATTATTAGAAGCCAATAATAGCTTCATCATCAAATTAAGGTCTTGTCGTTTGACGTCATGATTTCAAGCAAAGATGAGAGATTCTTATTTCCTAATGCGGTAGCAGAAAGGTGTCCAGTTTGACTCTTGTCAAATAGGCAAGTTGGTTGATTTATCCGATAATCACATCAAGAAGAAATCCTAATTGTAGCTCATAAGGTATATTTATTATTTTTCCTATTTTGATTGAACATGGTGAAAGTAGCAAACTTAAATTGTTTATAGTAGGTAAGAGGTTCTTCAACAACAGAATACCTTGTCAGCTCAATTTATATGACAGACATCTAATTAAGATTTCTCAGATTGTCAAGCCTACGAAACAACAATGATAAAAGAAGGAATCATCAAATTTAACTGAAAATTCTTACAAGTGACAAACACCTGTATCATTCAACAATTGAGCAACCTTCTGGCTTCACGTAAACATTGTAAGCTGATTCTGTAGCTACGCAATCTTATTTTTGATCCCCCAACCCCACCTTGAACTATGACCTTCCTTGTTTTGGAGAAACTCATCATCAATATAGCAAACCTAACAGCGTAACAATAATAGAAGAAAGGAGCTTCTCGATTACATACATGAAACAGTAAATCCAACTTGACTTAAGCTTTGATTCATAATATTTTAAACAAGGAAACATTAGGATTCTAATGCATGACAAAATTGCTAAATCAACAAACAAAGCAGTAGTCAAATTAATCAAAACTATAACAATGCGTCGAACAAATGTATCTACCCAGGCTGCAAAACCTCAAATTATAGGGTTATGATCCAATTATAAGTTTAATATCATTAGCAGCATGCCCGTCAAAAGCGAACCAATATTTTAAGATAACAAACAATCAAGAATTCGCTAAAGTCATTGAGAACCCTATCTACTTATCTTCCATCCTATAATAAACAATGAGACTCGTGAACAAATTTAATTGAAAAAGGGGGGAAATGAATCCGTACAGTAATGAGATCATTATCTTTGAGGCGATTGACCTTGAGGTTCAATTTGAGTTTGATTGACGGCCATCCTGATTCTCCTCTCTCCTTCTTCCCATCATCTTTCCTCCTTGCTGCCATTTTTCTCTTCATTCGCACCTGGCTAGGTTAATGTCTGCAAAATATGATATTTTCTGGGTTTAAAAGTTGTTGGGCCACGCTTATATGGGCCAGGATACTAAGAATTTGGACCAAATTGTCACCCAACCCAACCCACAATGCATACATCAAATCAAAGTTGAGTATCATGAATCAAATAGGGGGGATATAGTATCCACTATCCACTCCATAAAATCACACTCCTCCCCAATTTTTTTTTAAAAAATTATAAATAAATTTTAAAATTATTCATAAAAAATATTTTATGTTTATATAAGTATAAAAAAATATGTATATAAGTTTTTTATTAGATTTATTATTTTTTTAATGAACAAATCAAGATCAAACCTCAATTTTTTAAAATGTAAAATCAAATTTAAATAAAATTAATTTGATTTGATTTTTTTATTTGGATCAATATTTACTTAAACCATGAACACCAATATACAAATTATTAATATAACAATATTAAAATATTTTAATAATTTATTTATAAACTACTACCTCCGATTCTTTTTATATGTCGTTTTTACTATAAATAATTTTGTCATTAATATATGTCATTTCACAAAATCGATGCATACATGACACTATTTTCCTATTTTATCCTAGTTAATGAACTTTGAAAAAATATATTTGACCAACTAGAATAATTAAAAAATTAATTAATATACATTATAACTTAAATAAGAGCAAAATGATAAAATTATTTATTTTCGTACAATTATAAAAAATGACATATAAAAAGAACAGGAGGGAGTAGTATAAGAATCGATAATCGAAAGCCTTCCTGGGAATTTGGTCCAGAGATCTAGTAAGGAAGGGAGTGGGGAAGAAATTGTAGCAACTACCCTAAAACTGCTCAGACGGCACTAGTCCCAAATACCAACCATTTAGGAAAATTATTACGCCTATGCACTATCTACTCCCTCCATGACCAATTTAGTTAAGTTTTCAAAATTAATTTATTTTTAAAAAAAAATTAAAAGAAAAATACTTTTGCAAAAAGTTTATTTTTTAAGAAGTAATTTGTATGTTAAATTGTTAACCAGTAAATTTGATAGTCAAGTTTGAACAATACGTAGTATTTGAATCACTTGTTAAAAATGATTCTAAATGTAATTTTTTAAAGTGTTTTTATGAAACAAATACTTTTTAGATTTTTAAAAAGTAGTTTTTGCTACTTCTTAAGTCACTTCTTTTTTCTCAAAAACTTGACTAGATACCTAACTTTTAAAAAATAAATTTTTTTTAAAAAAAAATAAATACTTTTAGTCTGTCAAAAGTTTGACTAAATATGGAAATTACTCCTCTGTTATAATTTAAGTGTCTTAGTTTGATTGGTCATACATTTCAAAAACTAAATAAAAATTTAAATTTGATCATAAATTTAATATATATACATACATATAAGGGGTGCATCTATGAAAGTCCAAAGAGTGTCATATAACATTGCTTCATCAAAAAAATTTATCAAATATACAATAACAACCTATTCTATAAAATTTCACAAGTAGGCTTTGGAAATTTTTGTTTTTGTGTGTTTATAAATTTATATATAATTAATTAATTAAAAGAAAAAGGATATATTCAGTAACGTGATAATCCTTGGCACAAAAATACACTCAATTTAGTTGTTTTAGTGTGCTAGTTTCTTGGTCAAGGTTGTTGTTCAAACCTGAAATTTTCATATTTATTAATACATTTTAAGTTATATCTGAAGTTATCTATTCACCCTTCTCATAGGCTTATAAATATATAATATTATTATTTTAAAAAAATTATTTTGAATATATTAGAAAAAACTCTTGAAAATTTTAGTAATTTTTTTAAAATAATTTTTTTTAGAAAAGGTGTAGTAGTTAGCATGAATTTATTTTATTATATTTTGTTCTTTTTTTAAACAAAATGATGTTATATGATTTTTCATTTTAAATAGTGACACCCCAAATAAAGGATTCTGCATACATTATTATGACATACATATAAAAATATATCTTGTGATCTAAAACTTTTCATGTAAATTATTAAAATTAAAAAAATCATAAAATATAGAAACAAACACTCTTTAGGGAATAGACCAAAATAT
>JAPFFP010000070.1:1424395-1458865 GCA_026153255.1 Solanum medicagineum
TATATATATATATATACATACATACATACATGTACATATATATATATATGACACTTAAATTTCAGAGGTATGAAGTACATTTTTGTTACTCATCTTTAAATAATACAAAATTTTCTCTTTTGAACCACATTAATATCTCTCCATATCTATTACTAAAGCTAAAAGTGAAAATAAATAATTAGCATGTCATAATTTTCTAAAATGATAAATACTCATTCTAATTTATTTTTACTTGTTTTATTTGAATTTGTCGTACCTAAGAAAACAACAAATGACAAAAGTTATTTTATACATATTAATTGTTGTTTCTTAAGAAAAATTAAAATATATATGTTAATTCAACACTGAACAAATAATAATAAACAAAAAGTACTTAGTGAAAATAATACAACTCGCTTAATTTTTTAAAATGAACAACTAAAATAAAATACAATATTTAATAAGATGGAGACCAGCACCCCAAAAATTAAAAAAACAAAAAAACAGACTGACCAAAGAAAGTGATCCACGTGACAAGCCTCGCTACCATTAGCCATTTTTCTGCCAATCGTTTTCAAAACAACATGGTACACTAAATTGAGGTGGAGCCTACACATGTCACTTCCCAATCTTAGCTTATTCCTAATTAAGGTTTTGATGCACAAGAATCTGTTATTAAAATACTAGTTATGAATATTTCGCGGAGAAAATGATTAAAATAATTTTAATGCTTTGTTTTGCCCTTTAATATATTTTACTTAATCAAAATGATCCTTAATATATGGTAAGTGTGTTTATTTTGATTTTTAATATATTTTTATTGATTGAAATAATCCTTAATATATAATAAAAGGCAGTATTTATTTTGATCCTTTAGTGTAAACCTAACAAATTTATAAAAAAAATTATACAATATTTATTGGTTATATGGTGCATTTTTATATTATAAAATGTTTCATGCCTTGTGGTTACTAACCTTTGGTGGGCATAAGTAGCCATTGCCCATTATTTGGCAGTTTGACAGTTTGTTGTTAACTCCAATTTGGAGTTACATGTTACATTTGACCATTTGCATGTTGTGAGTAACTCCATATGTTTTTTTTCTTCTTTTTACGTCCGATATTCGGTATTCATATTGAAGTTCGATTATATTTGGATTCGTGTTGCGAATGACCTTATTTGGGGAGAAGCACTCTCTAGTAAGGATTTTTTCATTCCCAGGGCTTGAACTCGAGACCTCTGGTTAAGGGAGGAACAACCCCACCCGCTGTACCATATCCTTTGATGGTAAAACTAACTCCATATGTTATTGATAAGGGTTGACTCAACAGTGTTAGAAAAAGGCAAAAGTCATAGGCCCCCAAATTTAAGGAGCCTCAATTTTTATTTTAATTAGTAATAATAGGCTATAGATTTTTTTAAAGAAAAAAATACTAAATAAATATTACAATAGAAATTATTTTGTTTCATATATAAAAAAAAAAGAATAATGTAATAAGTTAGGCACATATGGACTCTGGAGTATGATTATATGATCAATTGAAAAGAATTACCGAATGAAATTAATTATAATTCTTTTTTTAAATAATTTTGCATCTCAAAGAAATTGAAAAATAAATCGTAGGAAAATATATTAATTTATTTTTTGAAATTTAAGGCTTCCATTCAATTTTCGTCTTAGACCTCTAATTTGCTTGAGCCGGCTCTGCATAACATATGAGAAAAATATAGAGTGCAAAAAGTTTGTCCACAAAAAAAGTTCTTGTAGAGTTTGAGACTCAACTCTTGTCCAGAATTTGTTTAGTTACACTTTTGTGAAAAGGTGTTGTATCTTGGAGCGGAAAAGTCAAGAGGAATCCTGTTGGACCGGTGAAGATTTTTTGCTGCAGTGGGCTTGAATCTCCTTAAAGAAAGTGAGATATTCGCGTCTCAACCTAATTGAATTTTTATTCAATTTTGTCATTTTAGTTTCAACTATAATTTATTGTATTTGTGGTATATTACACTAACAATATTTAACTATGGGCCCTACATGACTAACAAAATCTGCTATCATTGTCTTCTTTGTTATCTCCAAAGAAAGAATTCTATAAAATCTAACACCATTTTCTCCAACAAAATTTACTATTTTCTTGTTCCTAAAATATTATTCCAATGAACTAATATTTAAATTTGTGTTTTAATCAAGAAAAAATAGTAAATTTTTGTTAAATAAAAGTAGAGACAATGATGTTAGATTTCATGAAATTTTTTATTGAAGTTAATAAATAACACAACAATGGTCGATTATATAAGTCCGTGGGGTTCACAACTAAATTTCTCACTTTTTGGGGGGATCAGGTTTAGGGCAAAAAATAAAAAATGAACACCCTTTGTTATACATGAAAGATCATTCAATCAAGTGAAATATGTGAAGGATCAAAATGAATATATTTATCATACATTCAGGACCATTCAATCGAGTGAAATATATTAAGGACTAAAATAAAGCATTACTCATACATTAGGACCATTTTGGTCATTTTCTCCAATCCCGTGCACAAATTTAATATTTATTTATAAATTTATTTTTTAAAGTAATATTGATAATAAATATTAAATTATCTCATTAAGTGTAACATAATATGCAATAAATATAATTTATTAAGTTTCAAATGATCATAATTTTAAATTGTTACTTTCAAATAAATTAAAAAATATATATCTTATAACTGAAGATCATCTTATTTTTTTGGCGTAAATTTAATGTGAAGAGGTTCATTAAGATATTCATAATTAAAGTTCTTCTAATCATTAATCTCTTATTTCCTTACTCAAAATAGTTACAAAATACATACAAATATTACCGACATCCAAAATAATAAAATTGTGATTAGAGAATATGAATTTAAAACTAAGATTATAGTTAAAAGGCTTAAAAGGGGTCTCATAATTTTGAAAAAATTATACACTAATGTAATTAAAATAAGACCAAAAATTTTTTTTGCTGACATCTTCAAACTCCTGTTATTGAGAAAGAGATATTTTTAAAACTATATATAATGGATAATATAAATTTATTTCTGAAGCGTCCAACAACTATTTTTGTGGAATAAAATAATTGTAACCCCATTTCTGGGCCTGAATAAGCGGTCTCTCTCTTTTTTTATATTAAAAATATCTATATATGGTGTTGCTTTCTCAGATGATGAGATTACCAAAACAAGCTAAAATAAAGTTTACTCTCTCTCTCTTTTTTTTGCTTAGTGGGTACTAAGACATTACGAATTAGTATAAGTATGATGAATATAAATTTGGAAATTAATATTTGGGGTTTTGTGGTCCCCAAATGAAGAAATGTCTTTTGCTTATTCTGTTTGTTTATTTATTTGGGAATCCAATTCCTTAATTATTTTCTTCTCTGTCTCCTTTTCTTTTGCCCGGAAAAACTCGTCCATTATTTTCTAGCTGAATGCCCTTTTTTTCCTCTCTGGTTTTGATTTTTTTGAAGCTATTACAGTATATACTTCACTTTTCTTATTTTGTTTCTGCAGACATAGCTAGGGTTTTCTAGTATCCATTTTTTCCCTTGAAATTAATTAATTCAGCTGAAATCTTCTTTTGGATATATCAACTTCTTCTTTCTGCCGGTTGCCTTAATTTATTGGTAAACTTTTTGCTCTACTTAATATTTGATTCTATTTAGGGTTTGATTTACAAATAATTTTATTTTTCAGTAAATAAATGGTGAGAGGAAAAGTAGAAATGAAAAGAATAGAGAATTCAACGAGCAGGCAAGTGACATTTTCAAAAAGGAAGAATGGGCTTATGAAGAAAGCTTATGAGTTATCAGTTCTTTGTGATGCTGAAATTGCTTTCATTATTTTCTCACACAAAGGAACACTTTTTGAATTTGCTAGCTCCAAGTAAGTATATATTCTTTTATTTTTCATATCGATTAATTTCGCTCCATTCAATGTTGCACCTGAGCTCGATTCTTTTATACGAGGGTTTCAGATACAGCTTCTCTATTCCTATGAGATAGTGGTATGATCTGTGTACATTTTACCCTTCTCAGACCCTATTTATGCAATTTTACTGGGTATGGGTATGTTGTTGTTGTTGTTGAATGTTGCACCTTTTTATAATTCTTAATACTATGTACTTTGCAAGTACGATGATGTGGTTTTACTTTGAAAGTTGGTCTAGTCGTGACCTCGTCTGCATCAATTGTTGTTTTACACACAACTCAGTATATTTGTTGGATACACAACATCTTGATTATTGTTCATTTATTGAGAAATTTGCTCATATCTTATTTAGTGTACCTATAATCATTATTCATATAGGGAAAAAATGACTTAATTAGTTGAAGAATCAAAAAGTCTTATTATATCGATGCTAACGAGACGAAGGATTTCTTATAAGGCTTGAACAATTTTGCTCTTTTAGAACTAATATTTGGAATATGAGTTAGGGTTAAGACCTCATGATTAATATTTTTTATTAAGGCTATAATTTCCTGAGAGATTTAGTGAAGTACTTGAATTTAAATTCGCGTAGCATTATATATCCTTTAACATATAAGTAATATTTCTTTTTATAGAACTGGGGAGAGGAATGGGATTAGAGGGTGGGAATTGGACTCAATTGTGAAGTGTGTCACTATTTGATCTAAGAACTTAAATATGGCATCATGTGTTTGAACCAACTCCATTACCAAAAGAATTTCTATGTGAGTGCTGGAACCATAAAAGAATCAGGTCCGCACATAAAGGGACATGTTGAAAAAAAATTAAATGAGATGAACATATTTTGAATGAACACTCATCAACAAAGTGTAAAGTTAAAATAATCAACCAACTGACTAATTTCTAGAATTATAGTAATTGAATTTGATGTGTTATTTTATGCAACTCAAAGGGTTATCTTAGTATACATTTCTTCTACATATATTGATAACAGTATTTTTTTTCTTGGGAGTGGGAGTGGGTGTCGAGGTACATCTTATATTTGCTTTAAATAGTTTTGAGCAGTATGATAGTACTAGATAGTGTTGATTGCTACTGCTATATATGCATCCTTTTAGGTGTTAGGTCACCCTCCTATATATATAATTCATCCAGTACGTACCCTCATTTTTTTGGTGACTAAAATCCAACTAATGAAATGTGTTGGTTGTCTTTGCAAACCTACTAATGAAAAAAGTTACAAATCAAACTCTCAAGTACATGAAATAAGGATTACTTCAACTAGATCAAAGGAGTCATTTGTTATGTGAAATAGGCATAATTATAATTTGGGGATTAATTTTTTTCAATGTTTAGTTTGAGGTATTAGCTAATTCTGAGATTAGTTTATTCCATCATTTTGTATTAAAATGATGGAATCACGTTTATCACACATTATAGAAGGTGAAATAAAATAAATCTCATGAAATTAAAATATTATTCTTGTTTGTTCCATTTTCTGTATTAAAGAGTTTTTACATCATAAGATTGTCCAAAAGATATTGGCCATATATAAAAGCCTTCATAAAAAATAGGATTTGTAATTTTGGAAATAAAGATTACCTTACACATCCAACCAAACATGGATAAAATAATCCTACATTTTATTTCGGATTATTAATAATAATTTATTCCTCACATCAAACGACCCCTTAGATTCCTCCCATGTACTAACTTCATTTGAAAGATGAAAAAGATATCCGTACATGAAAATTACAGTTTGTTTCTTTTGAAATATTTACATAATGTAGGTTTGATTAAGCTTAGTCATCTTCTCGATATATAATATTATATTGGTAATAAAAAAAATTACATTCATGACGTGTACGTACTTACTTGGTCCATGTATTAGAAAATTATAAGTAAGATTACATGTATGATTGTGTACATGTATTTGGGAAAGAAAAAGATTACAATTAAATTAATACATATATGTATCTGCTGGAACAAGTCGTGTAACTGAGGCAGTTGCATTCATTTTATGGAAACAAGTCGAGTGAAGTAATAGTAATAATTAGAGAGAATCATCCTCCCACAACATGTACAATATTTGGTACGAGGGCTACTTAACTAAGGGGACTTATGGAAAATCCGATAATGAACTTCGAAATTCAAATGACATTAGCTACTATAGCTCTGAGTATGTTGGAACATAAAACCACCTGCTTGAAAAGTATCTTGATGGCAAAGCAGTTGTCATATGAAAGATGAATATGAAAATCACATTTTTTCATCTATGAAAAGAATAAGATTTCTTGTTATGAAATGGTTATTAATTAGGAAGAGATGTGAAAATCCTTATTAACAAATATTTTATGCTACTCAATTAACCACAAACCAAGTTGCCCAGAATTTGACAAAAATTCAGTTGAAACTAATTTAACATGTACATGGGGAGCCTACAATTCAATTTACAAGGCCAGGATGACAGGTTTTTGCACAACAAGAAGGATAACATCAAGATGTAATTATTAAGTTCTACACAGCTAGAAGTTGAACAATTTACCTAATCTTGGGTATCAAAAGAAATTGTTTAGTTGCTTTACATGCTCATAGACATATTCTGCTAAGTATAGATTATATGATTGCTCTATCAAAATTCGTAAGTTTTTTGCCTTTTCATGGAGAGGGTATTTCCTTGGACAAGAGATTCAAATTGAAGAGGGGGAACTTCAATATCTATGGTGTGGCCTCGATTATCACCATATTTATTTGCCACGAGATCCTAGTTGTCGATGGCATCTATATTTAGAAGGCCAATAGCTATCGACAAGCAAGGCAAGGCCTAGCACCACTAGGGTGAAAGTGATGCTTGATCTTATGAACAAGCTGCCTAAGAGGATATGTCTCCAGTATTTTGAACGAGCAGATCGGTAAAATTCAAGAAGCTTTTCAGAAATTTATTTACGATAACTTATCGTTATATTGTAACCATTGTAAGCATCAAGGTCACGATGAAAACAATTGGCGACTGATTTTTTGAATAAGAATCAAGATGATAATCACAAAGATGGAGTGGTTAGAGAGGAACAATTTAATGGGGACAAATTCCAATGTGATCTACGATAAAATTTAAATAAAAAGAGGGGACTAGCAAATATAGATCGAAGTATTGATGATTGTACTTGAGCTACAGATGCAAATAATAATGAAATAACAGTGGTAGAACCCTTCGGGGTGGCCCAACGGTTTGGCCTTAGGACTTGTAAAGTTCAAAATTCCTTACCAGCGAAGGTAAGGGGTTTGCCTTCTGGGTCAAGTTCGTCGCATAGAAGTGGAGGTTTATCTTGAAACCCAAAGGATGGTGACTGCAGGTTACCATTGTCATAGAAAATAGCGGTAGAAGCTGTTGAAAATAATGAAGATTGAGCAGTTGATACTCGTGCTCAAGATGATACTACAGTTACACTAAATTGCACCTTAGCTACGGTCTCGCAGACTTTATTTTAGGCGCAAAGAATGGTGTTATTAGTGATTTGGTGGTTCCTGTGATTAATTTGGAGATAGACACAATTACTAATTGTAAGCTATCTTTTTTGGTGTTTTGTCTGAGAAGGATCTTAGTTTGGTGACGTTTGAAGATCCAAGCCATGCTAATAAGGAGTAGCAGTGTGGAGAAAATTTAGATTGAATTTTTGAGCAGTGTGGAGAAAATTTAGATTGAATTTGATAGTACATGTGATCATGACTTCACTTTGAATTACTGACAATGATAAGGGATGTGCTGGACTAAAGTACCAAGTAACAAAATCTCCAGGTAGCATCAAACCCTAACAACTAGATTGCATTAACCCAACCCACAAGGAGCAGAAAATAAATTATGAAGATAAAGTATCAAAAAGGTTGTGTGTGTCAAAGTTTTTGCTGAATGCCTCTCAAAGTGAGAGTTTTTCCATTATATAGAGAGTATACACAATATACATCTTTAAAGATTCATTTTTTTATCTCTAAAGATCAACTATTCTATCCCTGTAAATCGCCATTTAAATCACTTCAAATCTGCTAATGTTGTCCCACCAAATCTGCTACACTATCATAATATTTATCTATATGATTACTATAACAAATCTTTATAATTACACTTATTTACAATATTAATATTTACAATCATTCACCATTAATTAATTCATAATTTGTGAGTTGTCCATCATGCTAACATCCCCCCTCAAACTGATAATGGTAGATCAAGAAGCATCAGTTTGCCTACTAGAAATTGATGGCGTTGTGGTGCCATGAATTTTGTAAACACATTAGCAATTTGAAGATCACTGGACACATGTTATTCCACATATTCCATCTCAACATTCTCATCTCTACAACCTCCATCTTCTGAACATGTGAGTTTTTCATTGGCCAGTACTCCACCCCATATAGTAAATACGGTCTAACCACCATTTTGTAAAACTCACCTGTAATTTATGTGATATCTTCTTATCACACAATCAATTAATATTCATAGAGGCAAGCATCCATTTCGCCTATCCTACCCCAATACGATGTGTGACATCATCGTCGATATTGCCACTACTCTGGATGATGGACCCAATATTTTCGAGATAGGATATATTTTTCTATTACTTTAAGAAATCCACTTTCAATCAAATATCCAAACTTAACTCGTCATATAAATGATTTTATTGCATCAGCTATAGTTGTGAGCCCTTCGTTAGAGCTTCCAGCGAACCAACAAAATTAGGTAACTTTCTGCCCTCTAAATTTTTTCTACGGTTGAATTGTCCACAATTTTCCCTTCTAATTCCCTTTCCCAATAATAGTACTCAACACAACTTAGACTGCCTTCTCATACTAATCAACCTTCACCATCATGATGTCTTGCTACCCACTCCTAATATAAAATTACTAAGTCCAATCCATAGTATGTATCCCTGACCACCCTTACATTCAAAATACCACTAGTCACCGTTAAAAAAGTTTGCAAGGACCCAAAATGAAGACAAGCTATGGAAAGTGAAATTGACATTCTCATGAACAATAAAACCTGAAATCTTGTTTCTTCTTCTGATCATCAAAGTATTGTGAAGAACAAATGGATCTTTGCATTAAGCAAAAACCTAATGGATCAATTGAACAATACAAAGTTTTCCTTATAGTCAAAGGTTTCACTCAACAGCCTGAAATCTACGATGTTAATACTTTTAGTTCGTTTATCAAATCAACAATCATTTGAACAGTACCTGCCATTATCACATAAAATAAGTAGCCACTTCATCAGTTAGACATATGCAATATTTTTCTACAAGGTACATTGACTAAGGAAGTTTTCGTGAAACAACTAAAAGGTTTTGAGAATCCTGATGACAAATATCATATATGGTCTCAAACAGGCATCACTTGCTTGGTACGTTGAGCTCATATATTTTTATTGATTTTTGCAAGATTCTTTCTGATCACTCTATAATCAATTTACATTCTCATGGAACTATCATTTTCTTGCTTGTATACGTGGATGACATTATTATTACAAGTAATATTTTGTAAATTATTAACAACATCAAGAGCTGCACTCTCTAATCATTTCTCACTCAAAAATATTGGCCATACATTTGTTCCGAGGCATTAAAGTCATCCCACAATCAGCTAGATTATTTTTTTTTCAAATCAATTACATAATGTATATTTTGCAAGAGTTTTCTATGCAAGACTGTCAGGGTGTCTCTGTACCTCTATCGATCATGAGTTCACTTCGATTGAATGATGACTCTCTTCCTACAGATGCAAAACAATATTGAAGTGTAATTGCCAAACTGCAATATCTTGCATTTACTAGATCCAACATAAGCCTTTTAGTTAATAAGCTCTCCCAATTTATGCATCGGTCCTCTAAAACACATTGGCAAGCAGTTAGCACCTTTTTCAGTGTCTCAAATCAACTATCTATCATGGACTTTTTTTCTCCATAGATCCTATATTGTCCTTCATATTTATACTGATACTGACTGGGTAGGTCACCATGATGATCGTACCTCTATATCTGCCCATGTTATCTATCTTGGTTCAACATCAATCAGTTGGTCATCAAATAAATAAAGAACTTGAATTAGTAGTTGGACTGTGAAATATTGTGATCGAGTATCGCACTATTATTATACTATTACTGAAACAAATTGACTTACCAATCTTCTCAAAGAGCTTTATAACTCGCATCTTGATAATATACCAACTATCTATTGTGACAATATTGACACCACATATTTATGCCAAAATTTATTTTTTCACAATCAACTAAAGCACGTAGCCATCAATTTTTATTTTTTCAGGGACCAAATTCAATGTTAACAACTCCGCACAATACACGTTCACTCAGCTGGCCAGCTAATTGACCTACTTACGAAATCCTTATTCAAAGCATAAACACAATAGGCTATCTCCAAGTTAGGAGTCGTTCTACCACCCTCTAACTTGGGTATAAAGAAGCTAAATTTGGATAGAATATTCTCCATATCTGTGTAATATATTCTTGACTTTATTATTATTATTATTATATTATATATTTTTTGATTTTTTTATTATGTACCTTTAATTACTTGATACGATTAATTAGTTTTACTGATATTGTGAAGTTATTTACCATATAATTCTTTTGTATTTAAATAACACATTGAATCAATGAAAAACAATTCAAAAATATTTTTCTCTGCACTCTGCTCCATTATGAATGTGAGTCACTAAATCTTATTCAATGAGCCTAATACTCCCAAGAAAAATGATTCCATAAAAAATTTCTAGAAAATAAATCCATATTGGTCTTGCTAATAGTTTTTTCAAAATACTCTTTGAATATAATAACTGACAAAAATACTCTATCTAACAAATATATTGTAGTAATAATAACGAGTCATTTAAAAAAATACAACTGTCTTGAGTCAAAAGATTATGACCCAGGATCTTTCACAGATTAGTTATGTTATAGTTCTTGTGAAAGTATTACCATACAATAGAAGAATCATACATTTTATAAATTGAAACTAGAGGTGCTTATCATCTGCAATTTATATATATGTTTGATTTGAACATGCTTGTATTTGTTGCTTTGATTGAAATTGTTGAATGTGTGTCTTCCGATAGATCTCAATTGCAACTAGAGTTCAAAAGGCCCATGAGAAGATTGCATTATATGAATTTATTTTCTAGCTATTAATACATGACATTTATTTGTGTACTCGATTGAAATAAAATTGAAACAAATCATTAGCTGCTCATGAATTGTCATAACTCAAACTAGACCCTTGATGTGACATGGTGACTAGAACTTTCGAAGAAATCCCAATAAGCCTCTTAGCGTATCATAAGCATACATAGGCAAGAAATAATCAATACAATACAATAGTAAGCAGAAAAATAAGCTAATCTCAATCACTTAACAAAGAACAAAGTATCAATGGTCGGGAAGAGCATCGTAGACTTTATACAATATCCGACATACATCTAAGTGAAGCAACATAGGCGGGGACTATGAACATGTTCTTAACTCATCCTCAACAGAAGTAGTAAATAAAATAGTCTCAAGTTTGCAATACAAACTAAAGTAATAGAAGTAAGATAGTCTAAGCTGGCCTCCAAAGAATGAGGACTCACCATCAATCTTCAAGCAAAATCACCAACTAGTCACACGAATGAGATGGAGTATCCGATCCTACATTACACATAATATAGGCAAAGATTACTCGTTAGTACTTTTGAATGTACTAAGTATATAGACAATGAAATGAAGTGGAAATCATGTTGTGCACTTACCAACTCAAATAGAACGATAGAAAAGATATTGAGAACATACAAAGACATGAGAGGTCAAAGCATAAGTAAATCATACGAGTATCATTAGAAGTAAGAGCCATAAATAGTTATGTGAAACGTCATCGAGAATCATGCATATATGAGATATAACCATAATCAATAATATGACCATGCGAGTTATAACATGGAATTCTGTTGTTACCCTTACATCGGTAAAATGGAAGTCTACTTGCCAAGGTAGAACTTTACCCCACTTAGCGATGTAACCAACATATACTATATATAGATCCACTAGCTAGGTCATATTGCCAATAATTTTATGGTGACATGTAGTTATGAGACTAGAGATTGCTACTAAGGACCCTTTGGATCAAGTTTTCATCTCAAGTCTCATTCGATGCTAGGTCAAAATCCCACAAAATACTTGTCGTAAAAGTCATACTTATCATGATTTCATAAAGCTTTTCATAATTCATATTGATAAGCTTGTCATGTAAAAAGGACAATTTCATATCAACCAATCCAATTCATAAAATCTTATTCGTGGAATAGCTCATTTTTATATGTAATTCATTAACGTGGGGGTAGGCATTCCATCATTACAAATCTTAGCTTAAATAGAGCCTTACGTCACCTTATACTTGGACACTTGACGTTTCATAATCATGACTTGTAAGTGAAATTAGAGTAAAAGCATTGATTCTCATATAATTGACTTGAAATCATGTAATTAGATTGAAAATATGCATGACCATGTGAAACTAACTACTACAGGAGAGAAATCAATATGGAGAGAAAGTAGAGTATTGTGTTCCCCCATAATTCCCTAAATAGATTGAAAATATGCATGATCATGTGAAATAATAATAGTTGAACTAAAATTAAGAGAACTCATAAGTAATTACATAAATCCTAGGTAGCATGTAATAGAATTCACTTGAAAATCGTAGGAATCATGCAATTTATAGCAATTTATGTATAATTAGGTACATAATCATAGTATAAATCATAATTCATGCAATTTGGAATAAAGATCATAAAAACTTATAACATTCATACTTGTATTTGAATGAAAATGAGAGGAATTTGTTAGACTCCATGGTTAAAAGAGATCTATGGATGAATACCCACATATTTTAGATGAAGTACTTGAAGAAAACTTGAAATTTGAATGGTAAACCTTGAAATCCTAGCTTGATTTCTTTAATGAAGCTTGAGGAGGAAGATACTTGAGAGAATTTGAGTATTAGCAGTTTTAGGTGAGAATGATATGGAATTAGAAGGCCTCGAGAAGTTATAAGGTAATTATAAGGCCAAAATGACATAGTTTAGGAGTTAGGACGGTAGAAAATACAAAAATAACCTTCATTAAAGCTGGCCAAGTGAACCTTAGGGGTAGACCGGTAGTTTGGGCTTGAGACTTCCATGTTGGAGTCTCAAGTTCAAAACCTCATGCCAGCAAAAGCAAGGTGTTTGCCTTTTGGGTCGAGCTCGTCTCTTTGGGTTTGCCTAGTGCGGGTTGCCTTTTCTTTGTAGTTTGTGAACTATTGCACAAAAACAGGGGGTTTACCCTGTGCACCCAAAGCGTAGCAACTGCGAGTTCTTTTTGTCATAAAAAATTTGTCAAAGTGAACCACGAGCAGGGGTTTACTGGTCGTAAACCCATGCACAACTCGTGAACCCTTTTGTGAAAATCAGGCGAGGAAATAAGATCTTTGGAGTTGACTTACAAATCATTTTCTACAACTCATGGTTCATTTGACAAGTCATAATAACCCCTCATAGAATCTATGTTCCCAAAATTTTAGCTATTAAAATTGCACCTTAATTTCACGAGTTCAATCTACGACTCGTAAAAAGCCCTCATGGAACTAGCCAACACTTCATAAAATTTTACTACCACTATCCCATTTACGAGCCATGGACTATGATTCGTATTATCAATGATGACTTGTAAACGTATATCGTACATTACCTTGATACTTTAAACAAATTTTCACCCCGACCCCCTTCAGGACCCATTTATGAACACTCTTTATGGCCTGTCAACATATCCACGATCCGTAATGAGTTTCATCTCTTTGAAGCCAATTTTTCTTCACCTTCTGATTCTCAACTATGGACTCATCTATAAGTCGTATAACTACAACTTGTACAAGCCCTTCATAAATCACTTAATTTTTCAAACCCTTGGGGATGACGCAGTGGTTTGGAGTTAAGACTTCCATGTTAGAGGTTTCAAATTCGAAACCTCTTGCCAACAAAAACAAGGAGTTTACCTTCTGGATTGAGCTCATCGTACCGCCTTTGCCTAGTGTGGGTTACCTTTCCTATGTGGTTTGTGAGCTATTGCATAGAAGGTGGATTTTCACCCTATACGCACCTAAAGGATAATAACTGCGAATTACCCTTATCATACAAAAAATCATCCAATTTTTGCTAAGTGTATGGGTCATCCATGAGGCCCTATCTACAACTCGTAGAATAGACTACAACCTGTAGATTGGGTTCGTAGTCCCTACATTAGAAATCATAATCTTTACAATTTCTTCCATGATTCAATTTTTCAACTTATGGGGTATTATATGAATAGGGATGAACATGATATTGTATGGTACGGTAGTTAAAATCTCGGTACGGTAATTTTGGTAGTTGATTTTTAAAACTATCTATCATTACCATACCAATTTAATTCAGTATGGTTTGATATTTTGAAGTTCGATTTTGATACATTGGTAATCATAGTTGTTCAACTTTGACTAATATATATACTCGTATAATATAGTATTATGACTTTAATAATGTAAAAAAGGTCTCAATATCATATAACACATTACACATGTAGAAATATACATTCAAAAGAAAGTACAAATAATTTCTTTTGTTAATTATATTTAGAATATATTTACATCAAAATAGAGTAGTCAAGGTTTCAACTTCTAAACATTTAGCTTATACTAATAATAGGTTACATATTTGTTAATCTTTTAATAATATATATATATGTATGTATGTAACTACATACTTTTGTATAGTATTGGGTATGTCTATATATTATTTTTAAACATCAAATATCAAAAAAATTTAAAATATATACCATATAAATAGCAAATATCATAATATCTAAATCATTATGTCAAAATTTTGATATGATATAGTAATTTGGTATATATCATACCATGCTCGCCCAGACTCATGAATATTTTTAGCTTGTTAGATGGTACATTAGGTGGAATTTTAGTGCTCTTTAATAATAATGGACTGTAAATTTATCACAAATTGGAAGGATAGACTTTGCTTCGATTGAACTTCCCTAGACATGCAAGTACCTAATACAAAGCTTCTTACTAATTCACTAATTGTATGAGGTTTAAGTTATTTCTTTGTTTGCAACTTTATTTTTAAACTATAAACTGCAGATTTTAATGCTTCTCTCCAAAATGATTCATGCCAAGAAGAACAACTAATCATACTTGTTACCATATTCTTTAGAGTATGATTTCGTCTCTCAAATATATTATTTCAACATGGAGTTTCTAGCATAGTCTATTGAGGTATAATTTTACATTCTGCTAGATACTTTAATAATGGTCTTGGACATTGTTCACCCGATCCATCATATTTATCGTAGTGCTAGTCCATTTTTTCTTTTGAATATATATCATTTAACGATTACACATGCTTTATATCTTCGATGCTATCTTTTAAACGGCGTTTGGATTTAAAAATCTATTTACTCTCAATCGATTTTGATCCTTGTGGTAACTCGATAAGATCCCAAATGTCATTGTCTTTCATAGATTTTATCTCATTTTTTGTGGCTTTGATCTGTTTGGTAGAGTTTCCATATGATTTTGCTTGATTAATAGTTACATGATCAGCTTTCAGTTTCATATCAAAATCATGTTCTTGGAGATAAACAATGTAATCATTAGAAATTGCATTTCTCCTTTCTCCGTTACATCTTCTTTTTATTTTTTTTTAGATGGAGGGAGAAAAGAAAAACGTACTTCTGATTTAGGGACCATTCTTTTTAACGGATTCTAAAGTGCATTTTAAGGTCAAAATGCACCTTTTTAACTGTCACGACCGGGACCTAGGACCTAGGATTGACATGGCAGATGAGAACATGAAAGTCCCAAAACAAGCCTCATAGTATCCATATTCACATCATCGGTTTGGAAGTTTATTCGAATAGTAAACACATAATTCTAAGAGACGGGAGAACAAGACTCATGCTATGGGGATATCATAGGGAATGGGAGCAACATGTTGACAAAGCACGTAGCACATAAATTCTAAGGTGCGGGCAAGTATGACTCACTTTATGAGGGCAATTCGGGACTTAGGATCTTTCACTTCATACAAAGAATCATATCACAAAGCTCATAACCAAGTAGTATAACCATAATCAATAGGTAGCCAAAGACATAAGCATAACCCTTCAACGCAACACTTAGCATATAATTGAAAAGGAGTTTACAAGATGTCCAACAATGCCTCTAGTCATAAGATAGGTCGAGGGTCAAGACATACCCCGAGCTCATCCTCAAAGTCAATAGAATAAGTAAAGCACCCCAGGTAAAGGAACGGTGGTTTGTCCTTGGAAGATAGGACTCACTACAACAAGTAAAACTTAAGATGTGAGCTAGACGTCATACGGTGGATGAATGTTCTTGTAAGTCCCTACATGGTGAGATCATGTAGGCAAAAGTATGTGTTAGTACGTTTGAATGTCCTAAGTATGCAGGATGCAATGCATATGACTTACCAATATGCATTCAATGTTAGATGACAAAGCACATAATATAGAGAGAGACATCTAGCAAGAGATATAGTATACAATATGCTATGAAATCGATGATGCATGATATGCATAATGCTCATATGTAGTGGAGATGGACAATGACCAACAAAATCAAACTCATATGAGCTATTACATGGATTAGTTTGATGTAGACCTCCCATCAGTAGAAGAAGATTATTTGCCAAGGGTAATCTACACCACACCTGACGATCACATCTTTTCGGTATGATGGACATCTTCTTTACGACCTCACTTTTCGGAAGGATTTCCATATCAAAACATATCATGTCAAATCATATCAAAATGTATAACCATTCCTTATGACCTAGTCTTTTTGGTAATGACTACTATATACCTATGCTGACACATGATTCGAGGAGAGGGAGGGGACTCTGGGGGATAGCCCTTACGCCCCCAATCCATCGGTGCTAAGTCAAAACATCCCACGAGAATACTTATACATATACATGCTTTCAAAAGAGGCAATAATCATTTCAAATCCTTTCAATGCACATTTAGGCTCGAAAACCAAACCATAATCCATAATCTTGATACTCATGTATAGGAATAGCTCATGCACATGACAATATGGTGCAAACACCTAAAATGCTCAAAGAGCCATAATAATAGATATTTATGTGATCACATTCTTGTCATAATCAATATCTTATCAAAATCATTTTTATAAACATAATTAGGCTTAATCCACTTCATAATTTTCATAAAATTTGATTCTCATGAATGTATAATGCCATGAATGATGTGAGAAAAACATGGGTAATATAGATTCAAACTTAATTCAACAATACATTATAAGATTCAAGTAAAAACATAAGTCAAATTCACATTTAAAATATTATATAAGCTACCCATGCATAAATCAAGCTTTGAAGGGGACATGCACATTCATAACTTCATATTTTCAATGTAAACCATCATAATAGGACTTTAGTCAACTTAAAATCATTAAATGAACATAGCCTATACATCAATTGAATTTAATAAATCATGATATTGAAAGCCCATATTTAAAGTATGTTAAATTCAATAAAAATTATTTGTAAAGAGTTTGGGTCTCCTTTGTCGAAAGGAACCAAAGATCAAAACCCACATAACTTGACAAATGAAGAAGTTTCAAGAGAAATTTGAAGAAGGAATAAGCTTTCCTTGATTCCCAAGTTTACAACCCACAAGAGTTCTTTGAGAGAGGCTTGAGAGAGTTTTCAAATGTGAGGAATGAATTTGAATGTTAGGAATAGAGTTTAGGTCATTCGGAAGTCTTTAGGTAGCATAGGAAGTCCCAAAAGACTTTTAGAATAAATCGTAATTACGAAAATGCTATTACTGAAACGAGTTGGAAAATTAAACGTCACCACTTCAAGGAAGGGTATACGGTTCGTGTGGCACTAGACGGACCATGTAATTGCCCGTGAACCCACACTTAGCAAAATTTCACTTGATGAAGGTCTGGAACGGTAATCCCATACTTGGAAAAATTTGACGAAATCGCCTATACGGAGGGTCACACGAACTGTGTGAAGCTACACGGGTCGTGTACCCAATTGTGTCACCCTCCTTAGAAAAATCTCACGACGAAGTTACGAGACGGTGATTCTATACTTAGAAAAATTTGACTCCAGAAGCCATATGAGAGGCCTCTCGGCCCATGTCACACTACATGAGCCGTGTGAGGGGCCGTGTCACCATACTTGGCCGCAAGTGGTGGGATTCCAAGCGTAAGGCCACCACACGGCCCTCCACACGGTCTGTGAAGTGTCACACGGCCCGTGTGGGGTCCAAGTGTGGCATGCTTAGCTTGAAACTCTACACCAAGGGCCAAACATCGAGGCCAAGGGTCACTCCAAGGAAGCCCTACACGAGCTGTGTGACCTCACATGGACCGTGAGGGCTCCCGGGGGGCGCGTCACCTTGGTCCAAGGTCTCTCCAAACTGAAATCAAGCTCTAACGAGGTCGCACACTGTTCGGGTCATTACATTAACAAGTTTTCATCAGTCTTATAAAAACATCCAAGGGTTTCAAGTTATTAAAAACAAACCTACATTAATAGATATTTACTTTAGGCCCAAAATATAACTTCTATGTTGGATCATATAATAGCCTACTTTAGTGATAGCATATCTAGATATAATATATTAATACGTGAGTGCACAAAATAATAATTACTAATAAGGACTAGCAAATTAAGATAGAATCTAAATATTTTTCTGTGGTATATTCTAGAAGCAATTTTCGTGACAGAAAATATATGAGATAGCTGGATGTCCATTGCTAAACACTAATCCGGTCCTTGTCTTGGTGAGCATTTCTAATGAATCTACTCATATTTATCATTCCACTATAAAATAGACCAAACATCATCCCATAATTTGAAAAAAGAACCTATAGAGAGTTTAGTTAGAAGAAGAAACTTAAATACACAAGAACACATCTGATCTAACAAGTCCTTAATGAGGAAGATTTTAAAATTTTATAGTTGTTCTTGTGAATATAAATAATAGAAAATATTATAGTTAGATCTATGTAGATAAAAAGAAATGATTTTTCATTTCTTCATACTTGTGTTAGAATAAACTGTCATTTTTCATTTCTTCATACTTGTGTTAGGATAAACTGTCGACATCATATGTTTTGGAATATAACTTTCACGAATACTGCATGAATACTTTGTGCAATGTACTGCCTTTTACCCTTGGTATAATTACTAATTGAACATACTTTTGTGTTAAAATTTTTACATGCTCTAATCTCCAAAGCCTCTTCTCTGAATGAACTATGAACCTGACAACCAAAGGTGGAGCACTCAAAAGAATTATAATTAAAAGATGAGAAAAGAAATTGACTAGTTTGTGAAGGTGCTAGTTTCTTCAATAGTTTTTTTGGAGGTTGACAAATTTTGTTAACAAAAAACTTCATATACTGCTACCCAAGCACCAATGTAGGTCTTCAAATTTTAGGTTTGGTGAAAACTTTACAATAATAATTTGGGATGATTTAGCATGCAGAAGATAATTGAGAGATACCGTGAACGTGCAAGAGAAACAACGATGGTGGACAACAGCACTCAACTCCAGCACCACATGGAGGTCAGTATTTTCTTTTATGTCCATCAAGAATTATCAGAAAAACAATATAAGATACTTGAGTTATACATAATGCTACAAATATTGTGTATTTCTTGACGTGGCAAATGTTTTTCTTTTTTAAAAAAGAGCGTTATATACACATCATCACTTATTACTTGAGGAGTGTTTCTCAAAGTTATGAGTGATAGTTTAGATGTGTTTCCCACACTTCCAATAGATCAGGTGTGAAAAAAAAAGGAATGTATGAGAATTATCAAAAACAACATACCTAGTGGAATCTCACAAGTAGGGTTTGAGGTTAGAATGTACGCAGATGTTACCATTGCTCAAAATCTTCTTGAATGTCTGTTTTGTCCAAATACCATGACCTAAAGTTATGTTGCTTCTCTATGAACACAACCTCTAAATAATTATTAGATTTTCTGTTCGTTGCTAGTTTTGTTTCAATTTCTTCTTCCTCTTCCACGACTGTCACGTCTTCTTTCTTGAGAACTCTTTTGATCGCCTTCGTCATTCTTTGCCTTGGTTTCATGAAAGTTATCTTTCTTGCCTCCTCTTCATTTTTTCTTCTTAAACTCCAATCTTCGAAAATTGAAGTGGCCTTTGATTTCTCCATAAGATTAATAGTTAGTACAGAAGAAGTTGTAGATTATATATAGTCAAACTTTATTCAATAAAAGCATCTTACAAAACAAAACAAAAATATTTGTAATTATTAGTGAAGAAAAGTCTAAAATCTTTTGAAATGTACGTTACAGGAAGTTGATACAAAATATGATTATCATCAGCATCTGTAATAAAGATATCAAATATATTTTTGGTTACCAAGTAGCATTCTCCTCCAGTCATCATACCAAAGAAGAAAACGTAACCAAACTCTCATCGATTGCTATTCAGCTCCGAGGATGAAAAATTAAATTGCTCCACCATTTTAGTCTTTGAGAAAGATGTTATAGTTGCCAAAATTCTTTAATATAATTAACAAAATCCCTAACGGTGACTTAATAAGTTTTAGGTTGTGATCATTTGCATATCCTACTTGTCAGCAGATAAGCTGCTGCCACAATTAATCCAACCCAACAACATATACCATTAGGCTGCCATAACAAATTAAATGAATGAGTTTTAGATAATCATGAATTTCATTTGTGCAGCACTTGAAGCATGAGACGGCCAACATGGCGGAGAAGATACAGATCCTTGAAGTTTCCAAACGGTTATCCAATTCTTCATTAATTCTCTATTTTTTTTCCCAAAATAAATTACCTAATCAATAAACATTTTTTGAAAATTTAACACTGTTAAGAAGACGGAGTATAAAAGTGTAGTTGGAAAATCATTACACTAATTTTTGGATATTTCTTATCTGAATTTTGAGACGATAAAATTAATTTTGTTAGGAAGCTGATGGGGAAAGGATTAGGGTCATGTTCGATGGATGAACTACAAGAGATTGACAGCCAGCTGGAGAGGAGCCTAAAAAATATCAGGGCTAGAAAGGTAAGACCATCAATATTAATTGGATTTCATTTTCCAATATTTGACACTAATCCTTTGACTTTTTAATTTCTAGGATCAATTGTTCAGAGAAGAAATAGAACGCCTGAGAGTCAAGGTATGATCACCGAATACTAGTCCCTCCGTTCAATAATAGTTGTCCATTTAACTTGGCATACGAATCAAGAAGTAGTAAACGATACGAGTAATTTTACTAAATTATCTTTTGAAAATAATAAATATAATGTCTTGAAAAATATAGTAGAAAAATAACAATAATTAATGTTAAGGATAAATTATCTCTTGATTTCATAAAGTAGATAAATATTGTTGGATATCTATTTTTAGTACAGTGGACAAATAAAGATAGATGGAGGGTGTAATTTATTTTATGCATTTAATTAGGGATTATGCTAATTTGTATAATCAATCCATGCCCTCAGGAGAGGCTATTGCTCCAACAAAATGCAAGTTTACGTGAAAAGGTAAACTCTCTAATATTTTTGTTGTTTGAATTAACTACTCCTTCCGTCTCAAATTAATTAAATTTTTGAAGAGTAGTAATTTATTGTGGACTTATTTCCTTTTTAATTTATTTTAGAAAATAATGATCTCCTTTCTAAATCTAAAAATAATTTAGTTTGAACTATTTATGAAAAATTATTATTGGCACACAAATGTTAAAACATACACAAGTTGTAAAGTCTTATAGCTATGTTTAACTTCATGTATTCTTAAACTTCATACTCAAAAAAGTTCATCCTTCACAAAATTAAAATGAATGGAATAGTTTTAAATCATCCTAATCAATTTTTTGTACATCTTTCCAATAGTGCTTTAAGCTTAGTTTTTTATTTCATATATATGCATATCAATATTCATGATGCATCATTATATTAACATATGTCCATATCTTATAGGATATTCAAACTTTTTTTACTATATATTTATGCTAATAATTATATTTACAGTCTCATCTTTTTCACCATTTTGAAAAATCATTTTTCAACCCAGTGCGGGCCTAGGCCAATGCTGCTAGCGCCAGCGTCAACACCCACACCAATATCAACATCCGTACCAGCAGCACCACCAACACCGCCAGCTCAAGTGAAAGAGAGGGGAAATTGTAGCCGAAGTCCACAGAGTTGGGAGGTGGAGACTGAATTGTTTATTGGTCTTCCTCAAATGCGCTGCTCATAGTAGTTGGGATGAGTTATAATTTTTCACTAAGAAAGTTCAGAATATAAAAAAGTAAATAAACAATAAAAACAATGAAATCAATATCTATTATATATAAAAAAAATTATTTATAAATAGTATAATTTCACTCTTAGTCCTATCTGGCTTCGTTCCTGGTCGAGAGAGTGGGACTACTTGTTCATATGTTGTCTTACATACATATTTTGTGTTATTTAGATTAAGTGGCTAGGATTTCTCAATTATTTACAAGCATAAGGAGTTGCAAATTGGATAAGTAAGACATGATAATAAGAATGTAAAGTGTGCCTCTATTTTTGTGGTAACCTTTTGTTGTTTGGCCAGGTGTTGTATCTACATTTCCCTGAACAACTATTATATCGAGGGAGGCCTGATTTGAGGTGCATATGTATTTATAGTATGCTTCCGAAAAATTATTTGGGCGATTACTTTTTTAAAATAAATTACTGATTTTAGTGATATTTTTTATTTATTAATATTTTCGTTTCATATTAAGTGAATTATTGAGTCATTTCACATATATTAAGAAAAAGAAATAAAGATAAAATTTAATCATCTTTTTTTATTTTTACCCTTTTCAAACTTCACATACTCATTTAATATATCATTTATTCTCATACAAAACTCAACCTTAGAAACTTAATTACTGAAGGGTAAAATTGAAAAAAATTTCAGCACATCCCTTGAAAAGTTAACAATTTGCTTATTTTGAAACATCAAAATTTTCCTAACAATTATCATAATATGAAATGGAGGTAGTATTATTTATAGCAATACATATTAATATTATGATAAATCTGCACTTGTATTAAAAGTGAATTATGCATGTGATATAAATGTATTTACAAGTGTTGAAAAATATATTATATTTATTTGGTAAGAAATTGACGATTTGTATAAAGAGTATGTGATAAATATATTATACATTGATAAAACTTGTATTATATATGCTTTATAAATAGTTCTCTCTAATATGTACTAGAACTATATTATAAATGTTCAATAAAAAAAATTTATTATTCTTATAGTTAATAAATATTTTCTTAATATAATATATTTATGTAAGTTTCCTTATTTTAAGCATTCTAAATAGCTCCATATGTTCTCTAGTGTATTACAAGTTTATTTTTGCTTTTGTTATTGCGCATAAATAGTTATTGTGCATCCTAAATATATATGTGATTCTTTTGTGTCAAGGATAGGCCTAACAATTTGGAAGATATTTTACGCAATTTGAAACATTCCATTGTCTCAAAAATATCTTATACAAGCTTTCTAAATAAACTGAAGGGGGATACATAACAAGAGAAAAAAGGATACAAAAATCAGTCTCACGCATGGGTTCACGCAGGGGTACAACCATAAGCTAAGCCTTCATAAAAGATCTCTTCTTCTTAGACTTCTTGGCATCTCCAAACGTTCTTTGATGAAATAATAGCTCGTAAAAATCTATTTTTGACTAAACTAAACTTTTAAAATAAACTCTCTACCACAAGGAACAATGATTTGTCAAACAACATATACATCCTTCAAATATAAACACATAAAGATGATCGTCCATTTAGATCGGGAGCCACTTTGGACTCAAACTGGTCATCTAATAGGTCCAATACCCCTCGGGTATTGGGTCGGCCTAGGCAAATGCTCTTACAGGATTTTGGTTTCGCTCTACTCTAGGTGAACTTAGAGTGGATTTAATTTTGAAAGTGGACCGATAACCTAGGCGGACAACTTGGGCAGCTAGGCTGAGAAAATTAATGATTGTTGACCTCTTGAGGTCAACTCATTTCGTCAGGGTACCCTAATAAATGGAAATTTGGATTTAATGGTTACGACCTGTATAATTATCATTTTAGTGAAAATGTAAAAAGTGTCAAAGTGGCAAAAAATGTTATACATATAATGATGGTTTAATATTCGAATTTAAGCAAATAAAGCGCAGATAAAGAAAATAAAAATTACTAAGTATCACATTCCCGATCGAATAGTTAGTCAAACAAATCAAATATAATGGTTAGAACCTAATTAAATTCCCAACAGAGATGTCATTTTTGTTAAATGGAAAAAAATATTTTAGGAAAAATCAGTTTAAACTTTAATTAATTTAAAGAAAAATAATTTTTCAAAAAATGAGAGAGTCACCACTTAATTTTTAAAAAAAATTAAGAAAGCTTAATTTTTAAGATTTAACCAAAAAATCCTAAAAAATTAGAGAAAATGAGTAAGGTTCAAATGTCCATTTTGAGAATTTATTTTAATGCTCAGAATGACCGTTAACATGCGATTATCCGACAATTAAAACTCATTTCACTAACTTTCAAAAACTAATTTAAAACTAACAACTCAAAATTTTTTCAAGTGAAAAAAATTCAATCAAAATTTCTAACTTTTAAAAAAATGACTTGGAATATTTTAAAAAAGGAAAATTTATGGAGAAAACTAACTAACTAAGCACCAAAGCATAAAATCTTTTAAAGAAGGAATAAACATAAAAAGAGTTTGTCACTAGAGATTTAACTAAGTTAAAATAAACACACACACCAAAAAAAAAAAAAAAAGTTAAAGTTAGAGGTCAAATATCACGTAAACACAAATAACCAATACATATGAAGTAAATTGAAATATTTGGGCTTAGTAAGGCCCAAATTGTCCACCTATCCTAATCTAATGAGCATAAAAGTTATCTGGGCTTTCTTAGCCCATTTTTGCTGCTGTATTTGGTTACGCCCATTTCACCTATGTATCACTACTGTGTATCATATGTATATAATTTCCTTTTTTGCTTCTCAAAAAGATCTGTAAACCTACTATACTTATGATATACTTGTTCGGAAGCAATCAAAACTGTTTCGAAAGAAAAGGGGGAGTTTGGGGTTGTGGCCCATTTATCTGACATATATCGACATTGTATACCAGTGTATACAGAGCTATTTTGGCTCCAAAAATCTGTAACACAGCTGCTTTCCCAAATGAAGGGGATGACTCAATGGGGATTTTGAGGTTTTATCCCAACGAAATGCAATGTCCCAATGGAGATTCATGCAGAAAAACAAATGATAAGGATTAGAATATATTCTATTTCTTCAAAATCATAATAACATATACAAAAACAGAAGGAACCAAATAGTGCAATTGATCATTATTAAAAACAAAAGCTTCCAAGTCATATTGTATAAATAACACCTTAATCCTCCTTACTACTTGTTTTAAATAAATGTATTGTTCAAGTTAAACTAATACCTTCATACATCTCTCAATGTAGGCAGTAGAGCATATGAGCAAGCTGGAAAGAGATCTCAGCTTAACCATATACCGAAAGCAGAATAACACAATCATGTATGAAAATTTCAACGAGGGAGTCAGGAAAAGGGACGAATGATTTAAGCATTCAAAATCCAAAAACAAAATATTTTCAAATATCATATAATTCTACAACTAACAGTATTAATGTTGTATCAAGTTCAACATTTATATTTATATAACTGACTGTATGTTATAATTTGTATTAATATCATATTTTGTAGAATTGATTATTATTTGCATCAATGTTGTATCCGCAAATGCACGTATATTTGTTTTTTATATCTCTAAAGAGGATTTGTATAGTTGATACTTATTATTTGCATTTGTATAATTATTTGTTATCAATTATACTTGTATAAACAACTATTAATATTTATTTTTGTCGAATTGATTATTATAATTTGGATTTGTATTGAGTGAGAGAAAAGGCAGAAACAGACAGGAGGGGCAATAAGAGGAGAGATGCAAGGGAGATATGATAGAGAGAGGAGAGAGGAGGGAAGAGAGAGGAGGGGGAAAGAGAAAGAAAGGAGAGAGAAAATAATAACAAAATTTAACTGTAGCTACAAATTATAATTAATTATTTTAAACTATAATGATGTATTATAAATACACACACATCCAGTGGCGGAGCGATCCTTGGCAGAGGGATCTCGACTGTCGAACGGCACCCCTTTATCGGAAAATCACATTATATAAATATAGGTAAAAATTTGATTTAATAAATATTTATGCAAGTATTGATACCTCTTGACACAAGTAAAATATTTTGCATATATATTGGTCAAGGAATTGCAAAAGTTACTTGAGGTCATGTGTTTTTATCATCGGTAACAATATATATATTTTTATTTTACACTCATTAAAAATTCTAAACTTTGTCATTATATGCATCAGATATTTACCTAATTACATAATGTTTTTTCAACTTGAGTTGCGAAATATACCACAATCTATATAAGCAAGAATGATCCACTTGTCTAAAGAGAAATTAGGCCTTCTTTCCCCTTTTTTAAAACACGATTAGTTCAAACTGTATTATGTAATAAGGTTCATTAAAAGAAAAGCCTTCTTAATTTTTTATTCTTAAGATTCAAATTCAACATTTTTAATTAATCACGAAAGAGTTTCATTTATTCATGACGGTGGAAATAGGGTCCATAGGTGTAAGGTTGATGACAATTTAGAAGTGTCCTACTTTTTTGAATTTATATATATGCTGACATAAGAAAGCAATGATTCAAGTAACGACAAGATTGTTTGCCCCTCCCCATCACATTGCACCATTGCAACGGACGCTCCTTCCTTATTTATATTCCAATAATATGTCAGACATGTCTTTTGATCACTATTCTAATGTTTGACGAATTCAAATTTGATCGGAATTTTTTTTTTATTTATATATGCTAAACTCAAATAAAGTGTGAAAGAGTCCTAATTGTTTTATCATTCATAAGAAAATTCTTATAAAAATATCCTTTTTCATTGTAAGTTGAATTAAACTACACCTATTATGAGGAATATTTTTATGTATGAGGGAGAAAATATCAACACTATTTCTTATGGAGGCATTTTTGAACATAACTCGGAAGGAAACAAGATATTTCCCTACTCGATAAATAGGCTTTAGAAAATAAAGATTGGATGACTGAAATATTATATTGTCATTAGCCTGAAAAATAAAGCAAGAAATATGATACTTCCTATTAAACAATTTGTCGTATTTGATTGGTAAATATTAATGGATTTCTTCAAAGCATAAGTAGATTTGCAAGAGTCACACTTTATGTCATCCTTGAAATTTTTATACAGGATATAGTATTATTATTAAATTTTTGTTGTTGAGTAGAAGTTTGTATCAACTATCAACAAACATTTATGAAAATAATTTGAGTCCGGTTTACAATAATTATATTACATTTGGTCTGTATATATCTGAGTTGACGTGGTTGTAAATCAATAGCATAGCAATACCAAGTAAGCTTTTCAACAAATATGTATTATTTCGTACATTATTCCTAACGTAATATTTGATATTGTAGCGAATGATGCTCTCCTGCCTTAATCAATATGTTTTAGTTATTAATTCTACCGGCTAAACTACAAAATCGTCTTTTCACTATTATTTTAATAATATTAAATAAAATAAAAATTAAATAGAGAATATTTCATACATGAAGAATCTTTTTATAACTAGAATAGACTTGAAAAGGAAAATAAAAAACTTTCCATATAATAAGCAAAAAAAAAAAAGATTTGAAAAACCATCTCCCATAAAAATAGGCACAAAAAAATTTTTTTTTAAAAAAAAACATGTTCAAAAAGTGAGTTAAAAAAAAGTAAGAGAAATTCATATCAAAGAATTCATTAGATTAAAGATAATTTAATCTTCCTTAAGTATTCTCTTAATATTTTCATAATTAACTAGTTTGTCAATCTTTTTTTCTTTTTTTTTTCTTTTTTCTTCATGACTCTACTATTTCAATAAAAATTCTTCTAATTTCACCATGAATTATAATTATATAATGAAAGGTTTCATCCTAAATATGATAAACTATTATTTCCTATGCTTTTTGATTTATAACTTCTCTACTTCTATAAAAACACTTCAATTTCAACTTTTAATTCATCAATTATTAACAATCAACAATTCGGCTTATATTTTCTTATCTCTCGCTTTAATTGATCCATTCTCCCCTTCATCAATTTGTACTAAGTGGTGCTGGATCTTATTTTACATTTTTTTTCCGAACTTCAATTTGATTCTCAGGTTTACTTATATTACACACTCACGTTCTTTGTTTCATTTTTTGTCCCTTTCTTTTTCATTTTTTTGAATTTGAAGAAAATAATATTAATTGTTATGTTAGCTTAACTTGCCTGAAAATAATATTAATTGTTATGTTACCTTAACTTGCTTAATTCAGATTATACTATGCCCTTAGTTTAGTTAGTTGAGTCTAATAAATTTTCATTATTTAAAATTTTCTCTTATTTTGTAACTAACATCTCGCTTTATCCACAAGTTTCATTTATTCTTCATCTATTCTGGTAAAATAATATCGCAAGTAAGGTAATACTTCTTTGCTTTAGACAAAACCGTCTTTTCATTATTTTTCTTAATTTATTATTTAATTTTTTATAATTTAGCTTTTATATTTTCTTTTGGATTAGAATTACTTTATATTTAGAATTCACTTTTGATTTAGGACTATTCTATCTAAATAATTAATAAAAATTTTGACTACTCAAGTACTTTGTTAATAAAAGCATGTAATATAATAAATTTAAAAATAAAATTATGTTGGAAACATTAAAAATACTCCTTTTATATTACGGAATCTTTTGTTACATTGAATTTTAGCCAATTAATTGTTTAGTTTCTAACTATTCAACTCTAAATTATTACTTTATGTATTAAAAAACTATTAGCATATCTATATTATAAGCAAAAAAAATTGACTATTAAATACTTTGTTAACAAAAGTATGTAATATAACAAATTTAAAAATAAAATTATGTTGGAAACATTAAACTACTCCGTTTAAATTACGGAATCTTTTGTTACATTGAATTTTAGCCAATTAATTGTTTAGTTTCTAACTATTCAACTCTAAATTATTACTTTATGTATTAAAAAACTATTAGCATATCTATATTATAAGCAAAAAAAATTGACTATTAAATACTTTGTTAACAAAAGTATGTAATATAACAAATTTAAAAATAAAATTATGTTGGAAACATTAAACTACTCCGTTTAAATTACGGAATCTTTTGTTACATTGAATTTTAGCCAATTAATTGTTTAGTTTCTAACTATTCAACTCTAAATTATAACTTTATGTATTAAAAAACTATTAGCATATCTATATTATAAGCAATTGAATTGATTTTTTCATCTTTACTTTATCGCAATAGACTAAACTATTTTGCATCAAACTAATAATATTTATTTAATTTTTATTTACATGAATATTGTATTTGATTTTTTCACCTTTGTTCTATCAAAATAGACTAAATTATTACATCAAACTAATAATATTTATTTAATTTTGTTTACATGAATATTATTTATATTTAATGAAAAGTATCATTTATAAATAATTTTTAAATTGACGTGGCTTATACGTGCAAAGCAAATATACTGAAATAGTAATGTAAAAAACTACCATCAATATTTTCTTAATAATGTGAAAAACTACTTATTTTAAAATAAATAATAAAATTCAAATAACATTTATTTTGAAATGGTGAGACTATTAAATATAGATTCTCTTTTGAAATGTACCCCAAGATTCACATATTCCGACAAAACAAACATCCCACAGTGTACATTTTACGCATAAAACGTTTGATTTGATTGTTTATTTTTTGAACATTTTATTTAATAATATCACATAATGGAAACGTGAATGTAACGTAAAAAAAATTACTCTAACTGATGAATTCATTTGTTTATAAAAGGACTTGTACAACTAGCAATTTTGTATGATTTTATGAGGGATGAACGGAGACATGTGATAAGAGATATCAAACTTGGCGTTAAAAAGATAATTAAAACTTAAAATTGTATTTGTACATGAAAATAAAATCAACTTTTTACTTGTAAAAATTTGAAAAAAAAAAAATTTAATGGCCAAACGACTTATTTGAATAATTTTCGAACATTATTACAAATTTTATGCATTGCCAAACGACTGTCGACTACACACACCAAACCTTTCATAAATGTTGTATAATTATAGATTGCATCTTGAGAAAGGTTTACTAGACAGAAATTAATGATCGATGAATTTTGTAGTTAAACAACAAAAATTATTATTAATTATTTCTATTTGGTGATATCTTATTTGTATGCTATTATTTACTTTTTCATTATTAGTCGTTCTTCTTTTTCTTGTTCTTTTCCTCTTTTTCATATCTAATATTTTCTGTTTATGAGGCATGATTCTTGAAATAAGGATTTCTCAAAAATAACGTATCTATCTCTATGAGATAGTAATAAGGTATGTATACATTTTGCCTTTTCCAAAATCTCACTTGTCAAATTCCATTAGATATGTTTTTGTTGCTGCAGCGATATCTTATGAAAAAAGTTATTAATTACAAACTATTATACGACAAGTTTGTAGGTGATTCTATTATTTATTTTATTTTATTGTGTGGTGGACAAAGAAGATGGTCCATGGATAGGCAGACAACTCGTATGTGGGTAAAATTGTAATTGGAATCATTAAGTCTATGAATGTTATATCAAATCTAAGATTAATAGCACAAATAAAATTGTATAAGCTTCCAAATTAATTATTTGAAGTCAAATTTCAAAGCTTTTCCAGATTCAACGGATTATAGTATGAAATTTCGAGCTTTGTGTCTGTTACTATTTGAATTGGGCGCTTATCCAGGATTTTTAGTAGCTTGTTCCAACATAGATTAGGCTTTTTCTATCAAGTAAGCAAATTATTAAATTAGTGTTTGACACTTTCTTCTAAAATATGATTATTCAAGGTAAAACTTTGTTTTCTCCATCCTAATCATAATTAATTAAGAGAAAAAAAAAAACTAAAATCGTGTCTTTTCTTCTTGTGGCGGCATATTTGATCAAGTTCGTTGATCTTTCTTTTAGCAACAGTTGAAAGAAAAAAAAAATAATTGCATAATTATATTCATATGATTCCACAAGTAGGTTTTAAAAAGGGTGGAATGTATACATATATACAGACCTTGTATTTTGTGTAAGGTAGAGAGATTATTTTTCAATCCATTCTTGTCAAGTTGGAGGGTATTTTTATGTCTGTTAATAATTTAGGGATGAAATCAATAATTCGTATTAAGTTTAGCGATATTTTTAATACTTCTCCGAAAGAAAAATATTAACAATGATCGATCACTTAGGCAACAATGCAACAAGTGGTAAAAATTAAAATATTATAGAAAAAAATATTTACAACAAAAAGTAACTCAAGTAACACACAACAAGAGTCATAAAAATAAAAATTATATACGCTGAAAATACTATAAAAAAGAAAAATATTGACAATAAAAAATAATTCAAGAAACAGCACAACAAAAGTGGTAATACAATTGGATAATAATAATTTTAGAAAATGGACAAAGAAGCATGGCATTCTAAGCTAGAACCATGCAATAATCAAGTACCTACTAATTATTTATCATAGTCTCGATGTCTATATTTTTCAAAACAATATACTATATATTAGTAAAATTGAAGAGAAAATTGTGGATACCTTAAACCCCATCCAATAACACAATAACTTCGTACGACGCACATTGAAGTTGCAGAACTAATTATTCCTCTCAAAGGATAAATATGTACCAGTAAAATTTTACCCCAAAAATTATTTATTCCAGATTTGTCATAAAACAATTTTTTTAAAAATAGTCTTTCAAATCACTGTTCTTCTGTGATGAATTTGGTGCACATAGTTACGTTGCTGTCCAGAAAAAGGACTCCGTACTTACGTCCCACAAAAAGTGGGCTATATAGTAATTTTTGTCACTAAAATATACGGTGTAAATTTCAAAATCAATGTATAATTTTAAAAATAAAATTGACATGTTTCAAAAATCATCTAGAAATATAGAAAATCTCAACTTTCATATTTCAAAGTCTTCTTTGAAAATAATGAATAAAAATATAGATAAATAAACACGATCGAACTCGTCAAATTATGAAGTAGTGAACATCTCTCGAAAAGATAGTAACTTTTTAAAAGCAAAGCTAGGATATATATTAATAAGATTAAAATGTATATCTACACAAGACCGAAAATTATAAAATTATGATACTCATGCTCTTAATCAAAGGCATATCTAAAATTAAGTTTATGATGAAATTGTATACACTTATTAAATTAGGCGAATTTCTTACTATATAAGTATTGAGTTTAAATCAAAGCCATTATATTTTGTTGAATCAATAATAACTTCCGCCTAGATGCAATTTTAGGATTTTTAAAGCATGATACCCCACAAAAAATAAAGTATTTTGTGAAAATTAATCTGTAATTCTCTAGATAAATAAGTACTCAATAATAAATCGAATTCACCATTTAATTTTCTTCTAAAATGGATACCAACATGTTATAATTAATATACATCATTTCAAAAATGAAAAATTTATGCAGATAATTAAACATATACTAGTTAATTAGTTAATATAGTTATAATTTCAATTAATTACGGCTTGCGGTAAATGTTTAGCAGTAATTACAGTTTGAGTTTTGTATCTCACGCAATTTATACAAATGTTGTGCGCGATTATACCAAAGTTGTGCACGACTTAAATTGTATAACGAAATATACAAACATTGCAAATTGTATAACGAATTATAGAAATGTTGTGCACTAATTGTATAGCAAAATATACAAATATTATACAAAAACTGAGAATCGTACAATGAATTATACAAACATATATAAATGTTGTACGAATTATACAAATACTACTATAACTATAGATACAAAATGTAATTATCCAAACTATAACTATAAACATAAAATATAATTATCTAAATTATAATTATATGATATAATTAAATATTTTTGAATAGTTATATGTGAAAATTTGGCTTTTCAAATATCTGCATAAATTTATTTATTTAAAAGAGAACAAATCCGCGTTTTTTGCCAGTGAATTGGGTCCATTTCAATTTGAAGGCGATGAGAATTGGGAGGAGCGCATTGATGTAAGTCGTCGTCGACCACGTGGCTGTCGTCCGTACCTAAATTAAAGTGGGCCTTTTGGAAGTTAAGCCCAAACAGGCCCAGAATAAGTAGTAGTCGGCAGTGGGCCGTGGCCCATAATAGGGACAGGGATACTTTTGTCATTATAAAAGTTAGGGATTGTCGGGAATCTCACATGCAAACCTGTCAGATTAATCTATAGATTCATAAATTATACGTTTTGTGGGAATGGGGAAAAAAAATATTACTATACTTTTGTGGGAAAATATTTTTCTTCCTCTGATATTTAGATGAACTCAAATAAATTTATCATTAATAAAAAAAATAAAAATACATACTATTCACATGATTAAATAAATATACAAAATATATATGCTTTATGTTACTAAATTTAATTAGTCTTGCAGACTATTAGTTGGGGTTTTTCTATTTATGGGATTTATTTTTTTTAATCTTAATCACAATTATAAACATGTATGCACGCCGATAATTATGTTTTCTCTTGGTTCCTTGACACAATTATTATTAATTTTATTCAACATGTATTAGCTTAACTAAAAGTATTCATTTCAAACTCTACAAGTTGGGGTAAGTTTTATATAATACTAATGATTATATGGCATGTGAATAAATAAAACGAATAGAAAGACATAATTGAATCACTAATCTGTCTGCCAATTTTAAGAAATCACATGGCTACTTATGCATATGTATATTTCTTTTGTTGAATGTCTTATTTTATTAGATAACTTGAGCTAGTGTTTAATCATAAATTTTGAATTCAATTTTGAAAATTCATCTTTAAATATTTATATGATATAAAATTTGAAACTTATAAAAAATTCAAGGTCAAAACTTTAAAAACCTAAATTTTCAAATTTTAAGTTTCAATTTTAAAATTTACTACTTCCTCTGTCCCATATTAATTAAATTTGTGAGGTAATACACACATATTAAGAAAAACATTCAAAGACAAACTTTACACCATACTTTACACCATTGCCCTTTGTAAAATTATAAATATATAATGTAATTTATTTTCTAGAAAATATAAAAGTTTAAAAAAGTTTCAAACATTCATCTTGAACTTTAAAAAAGTCAACTATT
>JAPFFP010000070.1:1482049-1493599 GCA_026153255.1 Solanum medicagineum
CCAACGGCCTAGTCATATGCATTCCCGTTTGGCTTATTATCACTATTTATCTATTCTAAAGCATGCTAAAGGTACAAGTCTGGGCCTTATCGGCAACGGGTGCCAGTCCGCCCTAACGGGACTTGGGGCGTGACACGAGCACTTTATTCCAATAGTAAAGTTCCTAAACAGTTTTGGGCAGATGCGTTCTATATAACTTGTTTTTTGATTAATCAAATCTCATCTAGTAAGCTTGTAGGTAACTTGCCTTATAGTGTTTTTTTCCCGAACAAGTTCCTATTTTTGGTGGAACCTAAGGTATTTGGAAGTACATTCTATGTTTGAGATGTTCGACCACCTGTTACTAAGTTGGATCCCGAGGAATCGAAATGCGTTCTACTTCGCTATTCTCGACTTCAGAAGGGAAATTGATGTTATTCTACTAAATTTGGCAAATATTTGATGTCAACTGATACAGTATTTTCAAAGATGACACCATTTCTCTATTCACCCGCATTTCTACCAGTTAGGAGGAGGAAGATGAATGGTTAGTTTACCAAGTTATACACTGTTTGAAAAAACAATTAATGATGTTTCTCCATCACCAGTTCTTCTATTGAGCACCAATCAACTATTGTGCCTTCAAAACCTGCTTTGTTTGTGCTAGCACGATCGCCAATTGTTGAAGTTCACTCAAGGAGGAGATAGACCAAAGAAACATGTCCTGTCCCAGTTCCTTCGTCATCATCTCTTCCACCGTTTGATCCTTTAGAAAATTTTGACCTCCCTATTGCCCTTCGCAAAGGTACTCATACTAGCAAATCCACATATTTCATTGCTAATTTTGTTTCCTATGACCACTTATCCTCTACATCTAGATCTTTGATTGTCTCTCTAGACTCTATCTCTATACCTAAAACAGTTAAGGAGGCCTTGGATCATTCTGGATGCTCTGAGACAATGATTGAGGAAATACATGCCTTAGAGGAAAATCACACGTGGGATTTGGTGGATTTGCCTAAGGGAAAGAAATCACTGGGATATAAGTGGGTTTGCATAGTTAAAGTCAATACGGATGAGCGTGGCCAAACTTAAGGCCAGACTTATGGCTAAAGGCTATGCCCAATCTTATGGGGCAGATTATTCAAACAACTTCTCTCTGATTGCCAGACTCAGTTCTATTCGGCTATTCATTTCCCTAACTGCTTCTAAGAATTGAACTTTATATAAGTTGGATATAGAGAATGCATTTCTTCATGGTGATCTTCAACATGAAGTGTATATGGAGCAACCTGGTTTTGTTGCTAGGGGGAGTATAGAGAAGTCTGTCACTTGAAGAAGTCCTTGTATGGCCTGAAGCAGAGTCCCCAAGATTGGTTTGGCAAGTTCAACGAGGTAGTTCAGGAGTTTGGAGTAAAAATGAGCAAATGTGATCATTTTGTATTCCACCGGCAATCCAAAGCAGGCAGTATCCTACTTGTTGTATATGTTGATAACATTATCATCACAGGAAGTGATTACGCGAGAATCTCTTCTCTCAAGTATATCCTGCATACTAGGTTTCATACAAAGGGCATGGATCAGCTAAAGTATTTCTTAGGAATAGAAGTAAATAGAAGTAAGAAGAGAATTTTTTTGTCCTAAAGCAAGTATATTCTTTGACCTGCTAGCAGACACTGAAAAGTTCGCTGCCAGACCTTACAATACTCCAATGGTCCTCAATGTGCATCTTATGAAAAATGATGGCAATCCTTCTGATGATCCAAAGAGATACAGGAGGTTAGTTGGCTCGTCCAGATATTGCCTTTGGAGTAAGTATTGTTAGCCAGTTTATGTCAATGCCTATGGTCAAACATTGGGAAGCACTACAGCAGATTCTATGTTACTTGAAAGGAGCTTCTGGACATGGCACATTGTATGGCAATCACAGACATACTTGTATTCAGTGTTTTGCTGATGCTAATTGGGCAGAATCCAAAATGATAGAAGATCTACAACGGGTTATTGTGTTTTTGTTGGAGGGAACCTAGTATCGTGGAAGAGCAAGAAACAAAGTGTTGTATCTCGATCTAGTGCAAAATCTGAATATAGAGCTATGTCAAAGTATACATGTGGGATTATGTGGATAAATCATTTGTTATCTGAAATTGGTGTCCCAGCTGCTGAGATGGCACAGTGAGAGATGAGAGCAATGCATTATACACCAGCAAAACTTTGGTGTCATAATCAGGTTACTCTTCATATAGCCTCCGATCTGTTGTATCATGAAAGAACTACACACATTCAGGTTGACTCTCATTTTATTCCTGAGAAGATTCAGGAAAATTTGATTTCCACTAGCTACGTGAAGACGGGGTAACAATTAGTTGATTTGTTCACCAAGGCATTAAATGGAACACAAGTTAGTTATCTTTATGACAAGCTAGGCATGATCAATATCTATGCTTCAGCTTGAAGGAGAGTATTATAGAATATGGTAACAAATCTCAGGAAGTGCAGAATATTACAGAATAATATGAAGTGATAGTAGGATATTTTCTTTTATTTGTTTTGATTGATTTTCTTTTATAAGATTCCTGGTAATTGTATAAATACCTTGTGTATTCATGAAATAGAAGAATAACTTCTTCCATTATATTACAGTAACATATAAAATGAACAAGGGAATAAAAGTTTATATTTCAAAGCTCAGGTGCATTGAAAATTTAACGAAAGATTTAAAAGCCATTATTAGAGAACCAATGGTTCGCAGAGATGAGAAATAAGATTAGGAATGAGACCATTCGGGAGAGGTTAGAGGTGGCCCTTGTGGCTGACAAGATGAGACTGCCATGTTTTGGACATGTGCAGAGAAGAAGTACCGATGCTCCCGTTAGGAGATGCGAAAACTGAATTTAAGGGTTACACTGAGGAGTAGAAGTAGACCGAAGAAGTATTGGGGGGAGGTGATAAAACAAGATATGACAAAACGTTATCTCACTGAGGACATAACCTTAGATAGAAAGGAGTGGAGATAGCATATTAGGGTAGCAGGCTAGTAGGGATAGATTGATGTCTGGTCTTGTGATAGATTGATGTCTGGTCTTGTGATATAGTAGGTTAGTAGGATTAGTCGTGTCTTTATTTCTTGTATTGTCATTATCCGTCTTGCATTTGTCACTTTTATCTTATTTATATACTGTCATTTGCTTTTCATTATTTTGTTTCCTTTTCTTTGTTCTTTTCCCTTTGTTTTTTTTCATAGCTACTATCTTCTGCTTATGGCGCTTGATTTTGAGATGAGGGTTTTCCGAAGACAACCTCTTTATCTCTATGAGGTAGTGGTAAGGTCTGCGTACATTTTACCCTCCTTAGACCCCGCTTGTGGCATTCCACTGGGCATGTTCTTGTTGTTGTATTAGAGAACCAATGGTTGTTTCACCTTCTCATTTCATGCTTTCACTGTTCAAAAACAGCTTGTTGAACAACTAAATATCTTCCGCTGTTGCATCGTTTACATCAGATGTAATATATAGAAGTGACTAATTAACCTCAACAGGCCTTCTCCTTTAGCACTCAAGCCACTGAGCAGATATTTCAAAGCTACGTACTATGTTTAAAAGCCCAACAATGTACCTGAGCATGACTATTGGTGAAATCTTTATATAAAAGGGAGGTATTTTTTTGAAGAAATCAACTCGATTCTTAATCAAAGGCCTTCTGCGCCTCTTACTGGAAATCTATTTAGAAACTTTATTTAGTATAGTACTTTAGCCTATTTTAGAAGTTGTCATACTTTAGCCTATTTTAGAAGTTGTCATTTCATTAAGAATTGTCAGAATGTGGAAGAAAGCACAGCAATTACAAATGTCAGGTTTTGCAGGTTTATTTAGGAAAAGAGAGAAAGTGGAGATAATTAGCATGTGATAGCATCATCTTGCTCCTTCCCGGACCTTTTAGACAAACGAATAGAAGAATCCAGTACTAATAAGTTTTTAGAAACCAAAGGTCACTTTTATTAAAATGCACGCTTGAAAAGGAAAGGACTAATATGCAAGTAATTTAAACTTGCCAAGGCACCATTCTTTTGCTTCTTCCCAGACTTCTCATGAAAAGGAACATGAAATCTCCACGCTAGCAACACATTTCAAAATCAAAAAGCACTTTTGATACAAATCCAACTTCACACGTTTGGCAAAGCATCAGATATCTGCTAATCTTGAAATGACTTCTTCTCAAATGGAGTTTCGGAAAAGTAGTGATTTGTGTGTGGCTAAAGCTTTATTAGAGAAACAGTGTGCGTTTGGTTAATATATCTAAAAAGCGGTTTTGAGTGTCAAAGATGAAAAGGGAGAAGTAAAGATTCCATCACTATTATTTAAATAAATAAATGATTGTGAAACCAAACAGAATAGAAAGGGGAGACAAACCTTTCGTGCTTGTTCTTCCTTCAGCTTAGCAATACGGATTTTCTCTGTTGATATTTCGATTTTCTTTCTCATGTGTTCAAGTGCTGAAGGTTATGGCAAAGCTCATAAATCAGCTGTACAATTATAAGATACCTTAGGCATAAATAAATAGCATAGACAAGGCACAGACCTGCTTTCTTAGGCCCAGCTGTAAGTTTCATCTCCATTGTCAGGTTAGCTAGTTCCTTCTCAACATCACGGATCTTGGAGTAATTTTCATCAATATATCTGACAGGATATACCCGAGAAGAGCAAAATCATGACGCATAGAAAACTTAGCGAGCATATTCGATGTGAAAAGAACTTTAATGCTAGTGGTAACATGATACAAGCAAATATACGCTTCCATGACTTCCACAGAATCTCAGGTCCCTATGACATTCTGCTCTAAATCAATCACCGCTGACAATGAATTAAATAGATAGAAGGAACTAAGATGATGGACTAAAGACATGCGAAATGTTCAGAATCTGTAAAACAATAGTTTCCCAGGATGCAAGAGATTTTCCGCGCATGGAAACAATAATTTTCCAGATCTCTCCATCACAAGATGTTCTCATTTGAGAGAATGAAGGAAAAGCTCTTTCATGGATTCCGATTTTTCGAAACTATATGTAATTGATTTTAGTAATTCTTTGATCTTTTCTTAATGTTCCTTAATTATAATTCTCTTTGAGAAAGAAGGTTTTGTATCATGTTTGTACATAAGTTTCCATAGATGAGCTTCACATACTAGCCTGGTTCAATATAATTTGTCCATTTGTCTATATGTTTTCCTTTTCATGTTTTACCACCATAATCACCTTTAGAATATAATTAGTCATGAATTTATCCCTCTGATTCTCTTTACCAAATCCATTGGAGTAAAATTCAAGTTCAGAATCTATTCTTATCCGGGTATGTGTTAGATCAGGCAATGTTCCACTGAATTTCTTCCACAATCATTTGTGTGCCTCCAATTAGACTGTGTGATATTGGTTACTTCAGATTTGTTAACGAACAATCTATGATAAACTTTTGACATTGCTAAGCGAATTAAAGATGAAGAAGCAGCACTAACTCATCTGACGAAGATAACTAGGTAAAATTGAAACGCATTAACTAGTGAAATGGCACAAGGAACGAGCAATGGAGTAGTATTAAAGTTGTACATGAGATAGATCTATAAGAGTAGAAGTAAGAAGTCAACTTACTTTCTTAATTGAAGCTGCTCTTCCTCAATTATCTGGAAAACAAACATTAGAGCACAGTAACTTATAGTACATTGAAAGGAAGCACAGGATATTGAAGTGTATAAATTAGAAACGAACCTTCTCAGTGTAAGCGATGACCGGTGACTCTCTAGCAATGCCATCGGACCCAATCTCCGGTAGCAGCACAGTCGCATTCCGATCTGCACTGGCGTCGGTAGCCATTGATACCGAAAGAGGGGGAAAAGTGATCGATATGGATAGTGAAGTTGTCGAGAGGTATTCACGTAGAAGGAATCTTGATTGAAGTGAAAGCGTTTCGCTGAATTTGGGCACTAGTTAGTGGGGATGGCTTCATATGGCAAATAGCAGTGAACGGCACGTCGTCGGCAATTGGCGCGGAAAAAGAGTGCAATGCCAACTTTACTATCAGTCTAGCATGCCAAAAGCCAGCTGAACTCGGCCCAATGAACCAAAAATGAACGAAATTGGATGCCATTATAGAAGGGTTAAAGTATACGAAACCCGTGTAATTTGAAATTATTTATTTTTACTGCCCTTAGCTTATTCAATTTCTCGATAAAGAGCAATATGACTAATAGTGGTTCGAATGTATAGATTCAATCTAAATTATTTATTTTTAATAAATTTATGATCCAAATTATTTATCTTTTTACCTTATTTACTCTTTTTTAATGTCATACTGATATCAGTATAAATATTATAAAATATACTCAGACAATATATATATACCATATCGATATCACATACAATGAGCTCAATCTTCTATGATACACTTGACGGTATATTGATATTAATTATTAAACTCTAAAATTAGTAGAAAATATATTCGTTGTGATACTCCATCGGTATATTTATATCACATCGGTATCATGTAGGATTTAGAAAATCATTAAAATACAAAATTATTTATTAAACTCTAAATTAGTAGAAAATATATTCTTGTGATACTCCCTCGGTATCATATAATTTTGAGCTCTTTTTGACAAACTTATTATTATTCTAAATTAGTAAACAATATATTCTTTATGATAAACTATCAGTATGTTAATACCAAATCGGGTGTCATATAGTGAGTTTAATCTTATATGATACCTTCTTGCTATATGTATACCCTATTGGTATATCATACAAGGTGGATGTTGGCATCAATATGACGTCAACATGCGAATTTTAATATTAGAGAGACCAATTTTAATAGTATGGGAATATAAAAGATAAAAGGGCATATAGTTATAAATAATTTGTTTTAAAAGAGCACAAGCTTAGTTTTCCCTTATAAAAGTGTCTGTACCCAAAATAAAGGAGATGTTAATAGCAAAACTAAAAGGGAAAACTAAGTTTATACCCCTTTAAATAAAAATATTTACATTCATATACCCCTTTTACATTTTGTACCCCATGCTATTAAAATTTTGATCCCCAAATATTAAAATTCACGTGCTGACGTCAACATCTGCTTGTATGATATACCAATAGGGTATATATATACCAACAAGATATCGCAAATGATTAAGTTCAATACTATATGATACCGATATGGTATATATATACCGACAAAGTATATAACGAATATATTTTCTACTAATTTAGAGTTTAAGAATTTTTTATTATTTTCTTAAAAAAGAATCATATATAGCAATTGGGTATCAATATACTATTAGAGTATCACTTAGGACTGAACTCATTCTATATGATACCTCTATGGTATACATATACCACCAGAATATATTTCAAGATATTTATGTTGACGTCAGCATGCGAGATAAAAAAAATGGTAAGGGGGTAGAAAGGTAAATAATTTGGGCAATGAGTCCATTAATGATAAATAATTTGTATTGAATATATTAAGAATAAATAATTTCAAATTAAATCTATTTTGTATACTTTATCCGTACTAAAATTTGTAAATGGGCTTCTCAAATTTTGCCGGACATTTTTTTTAAGAAAAAAAGAAAGAAAGTTGCATAGTTATCTGTTGATAATACAAGATAAACTTGCTTCTATCAAATTGCACTAAGCAAGTTCTACGCAATAAGCTCAACTCAAAACTCAACAAATTTCGAAATTGCCTTTTGTCGACTGCGAAATAACATGATAGCCGGCGGGTAACAATTTTTTGCACAAAATACAGTGCACTGATCTGATAAGTGATAAATTGTCCCAAGAAAATTCATCGTTTTCTTGATCCGTCGTTCTCTCATGATTGGTTGGAATTATAGCAACCGAGATTGAACTAAAATAAGATGAAACTATAAAAAAAAAGTAGTGTGTTAAATTGTCGCCAAAACTTCAATGAAAAGATAAACAATTTGAGACTCTTTCGTATGTCAAATTAAGACAGATTTCCCATTAGTTCTCACAATTCAAGAAGTTGTCCTCTCATGAACTCGGCTTCTAATCAAAGGAAACAAAACAAAGAGGCCCTTGGAAAAGGAAAAATATTAAACAACAAAAGCTGGATAGTCGTTAAATGCATGTACACTTTGTTTTCCCTGCTACACGCAGTAATAAATCTCATTATCCAATATTAACCTTCGCTATCTTGGCTTCTGATGGATCCGCACCGGAGACATCACAGCTTGTATGAAGTTCTTTTCAACTAGCAAAAAAGGCTTTCTAGCATTTCCATGTATGATTAACAGCGGACGATACACTATATTTCTTGCATCTCTTAAATGTCTCTTTGGCTCCGAAGAGAGCAACTCACCAGCAGATGCCAGAGACGAAAAGAAGATGAATCAACTATTGTGAATGTAAATCTAGAACAATGCAGATACAACGTGATGAGAACAAAAACTTGTTCTGTCTTCTCATGCAGTGACCTCGGCAAGCGTTCGTTGAACTCCATCTTGTGTAGGAAGGGAAGGGATTCCACCTCTTCCTGTCACAGTCAGCGCAGCACAAACATTAGCGAAAAAGATAGCCTCTCTTAACTGCTTCTCATCCTGCCAAGAATAATCAAAAACGGATTTCTAGAGTTAGGAACTAGATGTTCAATCAATGAAATGGACTAGTATACAGGGGAAGCAAGCAATCTCCCGTGGCATTCCACGTCCTATGACTTACGGAAATGCTGACATGATGAGATCTAAAAATCGAAATAATAACGAGAAAAAGTTCCCAGTAAAAGGAAATGTTAGAATCTCTCACAATGTTGTGAACATTGTGATTGGATATAATCAGAAAAGGACCATTTACATGGGTGAAAGCAAAACAATCTTCAGAAAGACCAATTGAACCCGTAAAAGTATAAACAATCTTTACATGCTGGGTGTGAGCGGACAAATTACCCATCAATCAAATTACTACACAGTCGTGAAAGCAGTGAATTGACAAATTGGTTTTGACTCGGGTAACCCTTATGTTAAAAAAAATTCAGCAGAGTACTACTGGCAGGATTCGCCCCCTCAGCAAGAGGGCACAGTTCAAACTGCAACAGTCAGTATGAGCAACAAAGAAGCTATACTTGAAACAATCAAAATTCTGGGATTTTCCCTATTTAGAAACTTGTAAATAGACTCTAGAATTTGGGGGAAAATGAATGCAGTCGTTGAACATTTCATGATGGGTCTTAGAAAGAACAGAATTATTTACCTATTTAACGTTGCCAAATAGTATACCAGGGTTAACATGGGAAGAAAGTATGATAAGAGAAAAAAAAATGATTCTGCATGAACAATGTGAAAACTACTATTGTCTTTTTTGCTCATATCCAAATTCATGCACCTGATAAAGACCAGCATCAGAGGCTAGACACTTGAGAATTCCACCAGTAAATGCATCACCAGCACCAGTTGTATCAACAGCTTTTACCTTAATCGAATTAACTCTTCCCTTGAATTCCTGCATCAATTGAGTCGGCATCCATTGGCAACTTAAAATTACTATGACAACAAATCTCAGTAGTTCATGCATTTAAATTCAAAAACAGTAACATATGAGTACAAAAATGTACTGTATGCATAACCTAAAATTCTACCTGTTTAATACTATTGGGTCAAGATTTATTGCCTGGGAGGCCGATGAGGCATTTTCATCTTCAGAGTAAATAAAGATCTTAGCTGTATGTAGTAAAATTATCAGCTTTAAGCATTACATTTCATTTTCCTGCAAAATTAAAGAAAATATGTGGATAAAATAGGATAAGAATACCTTGGTGTAGTATCTGCAACCAGCTGAACCTTCAGTTACAAGCAAGAGCTTCAGATTAGGATGGAAAAGCCTCTTCAACACCACCTCATCATCATTTGGATCATCGGCTCCAGTCAAGAACGAAATTTCATCCTCACTTATCTGCATGTAGAAACACAGATTTCATTGTCAAAAAGAACTTCGAAGGTAAAGCACTTATGAGTTGTGAAAAAGTAACACCTTAATAATATCTGCTAGGTTCCATACACTCATTATTCCACTTCGAGCGGCATCTTCTGAAGGCCATAAAGGCAATCTCAGGTTTGGATCATATGAGAGTATGCTACCTGATCTTTTGGCAATGTTCATTGCAGCAAGTTGTGTTGATCTACAGGGTTCGTCGATCAAACTAATCGAACCATAATGGAAGATGGTGGCCTGGACATGATTAATGTGCCTTTAGTAAAATATTGCATTGAAGCTATGGAAAACACTTATATGCATTGAAGTAATAAGCAGGAAAACTACACCTTTTTAATAAGATCTACATCGAGTTCCGATTCCCGAAGAAGCATATCAGCACTAGGATTGCGGAAAAACACAAACTCTCGCTCACCTTCTTTTGTGAGTGTAACAAAGGCCAATGCAGTCCTTGCATCATGGTCAAACCGCATGCCGGAATTGTCAACATTGTGTTGCTTCAAAATGTCAGCCAACATACGGCCGAACTCATCCTCACCAACCTAATTAAAGATGCACAAATCCTTACACTATCTATAGGCCATATTTGACGTCATCGCCAATTAAGGCTTAGCACAAAGGTTTCAAATAAAAATAGTGCAATCATTACAGAAGCAAGGACAAAAAGTGCAGCCCACAAGATGAACAAGCCAAAATAAAAAGAAGAAGAAGAAGAAGAAGCAGCAGCATATAACTTGACGAAGCGGATCCAGTGCACCTTGAAGAAATAAATTTCCCCATCCCATATTAGTTGTATTGATTGTTAAAAACATATAGTGGGACGCAGCACATATAATTAGTAATACAAGCACTGTCCCAACTTATTCCCCTGAAAACTAGTTGGATGGCAATATACACATAAAGCATGATGATACCAATATACTGCACAATCAGTTTCCCATATGTATGCCTATCCAATAGTTTGAAAGATCATTTACAAATTTATCCACTCACAGAAGGTAGTAAGAATTCTTAACATTCTAAGAAATAGACAATAATGATTTGAACTTTTCCTTATGAATTCCTTGTTCTTTACAAAACACCAAAGAGAAAAGAATCTAGTATAACGATTTACATAAATACTAACAAGGAATCTGTTTTCAGTTTACTATTTCAGAGTGAGTAAAACCTAAATTTTAGGTGCGCTCACTAAAATTCAACAATTCTTAAACAAGAAGTAAGTATTTATTTGACACAAGTACATGAAGAGGAAACAAGCTCTCCTGCTATACATTATACAGTACATTGCTGCATGGTTCTTGTACATATTTAATCACCAGGAAATGAAAGAATTTTTGCTCTGTGACACTAAGCAAAATGGCACATGGACAACTTCAACAATTCAAAGTAGGTACCCTTTCCTCTTACGGGATATTTCTACATCCAATATCAGCCATGTACTTATAGAACATTATATAAAAGTTAAAGTAAGCATTATCAACCTTCACCACTACACCAGCCCCACAACACCTGTCCTACCGAACGTGCAAACACCTGCAAAAGCAACCAGGAGCCGCTGCTGCCCGTTCTCCTACTCT
>JAPFFP010000070.1:1496573-1510999 GCA_026153255.1 Solanum medicagineum
TCAGGTTTTACCTCAACTAAGGCAGCAAGAAAAGTCTCGTTACCTTTCTTTAGGCCCTTCTCCACTGAGATGGCCGAAATGGTTGAATTCTTGTACTTCTTCACTCTTTCTGCTTCACCATAGGGATTCGCAGCTTCAATGAAACCTACCATCCCTTCCCGCATCACCATCACCCCATCTAGGTGTGGCATAGGAACAAAACAGTTTTTCCTCAAGAAATCGATACCTAAGATCATATCGAAATCTCCCAACGGAATCACCATCAAACTATGTTTTCCAGCCCAAGGACCCGCATCGACCTTCACGTCATACGCCATCCCCTCAATCAATTGGGCTGCCTGATTCACAGTTTTCATATAATTTGGACTCTTCGTCAATTTGAGTCCAAGTTTCGCAGCAAGCTTTACGTCGACAAACGTGTGCGTAGCCCCCGTATCCACCATGGCTACCACATCATTTCCAGCAATCTTCATTTGGATATGCAACAGTGATGCATGCGGACTTGTTGACGACTCCCCAATGGCATGTACTAATGAAATCTTATTGTTCAAAAGCAAGCCAAGAGGATTAGCCAACGCAGCAACAACGACACCCTCCTCGTTGTCCTTCTTGTCCCCCACAAGCATAGCATTCACCCTTTCACGGTTTGGACAGTTCCTGGCGAAATGCGGTCCCCCACAAGTAAAGCAACCTTGGTCCTTTGCTAAAGTCTTCCTCTTCGAGCCTCCAACGTCACTAACAGCCTTTCCTTTGTTTCTGCCATCCTTTCGCTCCTCCCTCTTCCCTTCCCGCTTCTTCTCTGCCTTCCTATTAGGCTTTGAAGAATTAGGAATTTCAGAGGGACCCCTGGTTGAACGAAAGTCCACCAGTGAATCTGCCGCCGCAATCGCGCTTGGGAGATCTTTCACGTTCTGTCTCTTAAGCTCGTTTTGCGCCCACGCCTGCATACCCGAAATGAAATTATGGAGTTTGTCCTCATCGGACATATTCTGTATGTCCAGCATCAAAGAAGTAAATTCCTTAATGTAATCACGAACTGAACCCGTCTGCCTTAGACGTTTCAAACGGTCTCTAGCAATCCATGAGGCATTGCTAGGAAGAAATTGGTCACGCATCTCTTTCTTTAGTTTAGCCCACGAATCAATTCGGGGCCGTCCAGCACTTTTATCATCCGCATCCCGAGTTCTCCACCAAAGTTTAGCATCACCCGACAAGTACATTGTCGTGATGTTTAACTTGTCTCCCTCAGCGATACGGGCAGTGGTGAAGTACTGCTCCATGTTCCAAAGAAAGTTTTCCAATTCCTTCGCCGAACTTGAACCCGTAAAAGCCTTGGGTTCTGGGATTTTAACCTTAGAACCTGCCACTTCGTGGCGATCCGGAGATCCTGCCACTACCTTGCGTAGCACCACTAGTTCCGCGGTTAGATCTTCATTTTCCTTCCTCAAATTCTCGATCTGGAGAAGTACCTCGTCACGAAAATCCTCAAATCCCTTGAGAGCCGTCCCTGTACTCGCACGAAATTGCGCCAATTCCGTGTTTAGGCCGTGAATTTTAGCCACTAAGGACGTCACGTCCTCAGTGTTTTCCGTCGTACCGACCAGTGCCTCCAAGGCAGCAACCCGTTCCTTAAGTTCGTTGTAGGAGTTCCCACCTGCCATGTTTCGCAAACGTAACAAGCGTGCTCTGATACCAGTTGTCACGGGGGTGATTATCGAGTAAACTTTTTCACTCGGCTGAATATAGTCACACACCGTGCGGCAGTCAACCTACTCGTCGACTTCAGCCTCAACACTCGCGCCTTGACTCTTAGCGTTGTCAAGCAAACAGTATAAAACCCACAAGCAACAAACGAACAACAACAAGGAACAATAGTGTACGGGTAAACACCCAACCTTTTTATTATTCTCCGCAATAATATAAAAAGGATCCTCACACAAGAGGCTACAAGAATGAAACACTCTCACTCTTGCTAATGGACGGAATAAACTCACTTGTCTAGGCCTCACGACTCTCTCTCAGTCTAGATGATAATCTGATCATCCGCCCTGCCTTAACAAAATATTCATCCACTATGATATACAAATCTGCCCAAGGGCAGTTACAAGGGGAGGGGGCGTGCCTGGCACATGCGCCAGCCGCTTACAAAGGGGAACATGGCCTACACACGTTCTCCAGCTTCCCGCGTCCGGAACTCCCGCAATCGTCGCCTCACGTGCCCCGCACATGATTTGCCTTGCGCCAGTCCGTCGCCTGCCTCGCCCGTGCGCCTGCTCGCGCACACTACCGTGCCGGGCTGCGCGCCTGCCTGCGCGCATGTGTCTGCCTGCGCGCCTGCTCGCGCACACACTGCCTTGCCCGTCTGCGCGCCTGTCTCGCGTATGGGTTTGCCTGCCGGTCTGCGCGCCTGTCTCGCGCACTGCCTTGCCAGGCTGCGCGCCTGCCTGCGCGCATGTCTGCCTGTGCGCCTGTCTCGCGCACTGCCTTGCCGATATGTGCGCCTGCCTCGCGCACTGCCTTGCCGATAGGTGTGCCTGCCTCGCGCACAACCTTACCGATATGCGCGCCTCCCTCGCGCATGGGTCTGCCGATATGCGCGCTTGTCCATTTATATTTAATATTATTAAAATAATAATTCTAAAAATAATGTGAAAAGACGATTTTGTCTAAAGAAGAGTCTTCTAATGAAGGGCAAAAAGTTCAAACAAAATTATTAAGTACCTTCACACTTTTAATATAGTATAGATATAGATCATCGAAAGTACAAGTTTTATACCTAAATTATTAATTATTAGTTTGAGAAACATATCTTTCTCATTTATTACACTCTCTTCATGTACTACGACCAGTGAAATGATCCACGACTCGTGACTGAGATGTCGACTACCTTACTGAAAACTAGGCATAATGTATGAGACCTCATCCCGGCTCGTAGTTTGGACTACGGGTCGTGATCTTCTTCATCTTGCTAATTTCCTGAAACTCTATAATTTGAACCATGATCAAGACCACGGGTCGTGGAATGAACCACGACCCGTCCTATTAACCGTCACGACCCATAGCAAAAAACTGCAAACTTCAATAATCCTCATAAAAACATTCCAAGCCCTGTATTCCTGTAAAAACAACACAAACACAAATCAAGTATACTAAAAGTCGCTAGAGAACATACAAAATTCTAGGTTCAAAGTATCAAAAGTACTATATTTTGACAGCACATCAATATGTCACGACACCTGAATGGAACATGAGTGACACCCACACTAACCATTTGGTGGGAGAACCATAATCTAACCCAATTAATTGAACTAGCACAATTCATACATTAAAATTTGGAAGCAAGTTAAAATAATAAAAATTGATTGAGTTTTCCTAAACTCAAACAAAACTTACCCATGTAAGATACTACTCAGAATTTGAAAATCATTATACCCAAACATTAACTACAAGTCTAACACAAGGGGATGCAACTCCACAAATTGAATAATTACATAAATGAAAGTTTGAGTTTGGAAATAAGTGGATTAAGACAGTGAAAGAATCTATGGTAGCCTAAAAGACACTAGCCCACCTTTGAATTCTAGAATTAAGATTCACCTAACTAAGGCTTGTCTGCAGACACCTGAAGATGCTCTGTACTCAATCAAAAAGAGCAAGTGCAGTATTAGTACACATAACAACAATGTATTGGCAGGATCACATGATTATTCTAATGGGTGAGATATAACAAGAAACTAAAATACATTAGGTCATACATATACTTAAAATCACAATGTTCACAATTCATACTAAATATATCAATTTTAGATTTGTCAACTCAAATGTAATTTTAACAATGGTCCTCTCAAGAAACCCACACCCAAACAAGGTATGTGTCGAAATATGATACCTAATACAATAATGAATCAAAATGGGCACTTAATCTAATAATATATCGAAACATGACATCTAATTCAATAATGTATTAGAATATGACATTCGATCCAATAATGTGTCAGAGTGTGACACCTGATCCACAAGTACAAACACAATCGCAATCGTTTTGCAATCACAATAGCAACCACAATGAATAATTCACAATTGCCAAGTTCAAATAATAGGTTAATTGCATGCAATTTGATCATGAGAAATCATTAATTAACTTTATATCATCATTCCCTTTTTCATATACATGGAAGAAATATCATGAAGTAGTTAACAAACATATATTACACCATGAAATTATTAAACTATTACCTTGAATTCAAGCGTTGAACTCTATATAATTGGAGCTTTGCCATTTTCCAAAGTCATGCCTCGTACTTGGTCTATAAATAATTAAGAAAAAAATATAATCAACAACAATGGCCTAATTTATCCGAATTATATCAAAATTCTAACCCTTAGCCATTTTCATGATTATCTCCCCTAACTAGAATCTTTATGCATCATTAATTGTAAGTCTAGATCCTTCTCTACGACAATTTCTCCTAGTGTCTAAGATTTAGGAATCAAATTATAAGTTAGGAAAATGATTTACTTACCTTAACACTTTGTTTATATGGTTGTTATGTATTGTTTCCTAATGTATTGTATTGTATTGTGTTGTATCGTATTGTATCGTATCATACAATATTGTTTCAATGACTAGAATGTTTGGATACATTGCATTGTTTTTCGTCGTTATATAATGTCATACATCTATAATTTGAATGATAAATTTACAAGAAATTGAAGGATATATAGTAGATACCATGAAAAATAGGGTGAAGTAGAATTACTAAAGAAATAAAATAAAAAACGAGAAGAAAATTTTAAAGTAACAACACAATCACACCAAATCGGTCGTTACACAAAATGGGTATTTTCATCGTTACCTAATCATGGAATTAAACGATATGATACAATGGAATTCAAATAACAACTAAAATAAATATTGTATTTAAACTAATATAATACAATATAACGGTAACAACTATCCAAACAAGGGGTTAACAGTAAAATTGATGGAAAAACAGAGAGAAATAACCCTAGGTTGTTTCTAGTCGTCTTTCAAGGACGATGTGGGAGAAATAAGAATGAATTTGAGATTTTTCTGACTTAATCCGCGATTGTCCCACCATGGAGGCACCACCATAGTGAGAATAATCCTGTTGTGGCGGGTTGTGCACCACCTAGGTTGTTGTTTCTTCTATTAAATAGCATTGTTGTGGCACGACATTAGGGTGAGGCTCACACTCCCTGCGCCTTTGCTTTTTGGTTTGAAAAAAATTAGTTGTCATTTTTAGAGTTCTTTAGATTTTTTTTTGGCTATGAATTCACTTTTATAGCCGATTATTAAAAGAGTAGGTGGTTTAAGGGGATCTATTGGATGATGTTCTGTAAAGTTTTATTTACTAACATGAAAATGTGAGTAATTTTATTTAAAATATTATCTAATATAAATAACTTTTTTCTTTCTATAAAGATTTTTAGAGTTTTTATTTTTATCTAAATTTTATATTATTTAAGTGAAAATAAAATCATGAAGTTCACAATTATTTTTTTCTAACTTAATTTAATGTACATTGATATATAAAGGGTAAAATGATAAATAGTGCATTAATGGTTTTCTAATAACCCTATAAAATGAAAAATTCCCATATAATATGAGATGAAGAAATCATTGGATAAAATACATATAACCCCTTTAACTATTATAATTTGTAAAAGAAATGAATAATGACAATATAACTAATGGAAAATTGTCAAATTGAAACGTTGCATGGTGAAATATATGGATCGTTCATTGATTGTCCATTGTTGTATATCGTCGGTGGACATTTTGGAATGTTTCCCCGAGGAATATGGTCCGTCATTTTAGACATAGTTTATTGGAACACTGTGAAATATTTCGATTCAACAAAAATTTATTTCACTGAGCAATTATTTGCAAATTTTAATTATTATTATTTTGAGAAAAAAGAGGAAGTTCACGTGAAGAGGGTGACATAAAGCGTGAGTGATTGTGCCGATAAGCAATGTGTCTAGCATGTGGTGGCTACGCAATTCCGATGAATGTCTTTAGATTCTCAAGAATATCCACTGCTCCTCATTTTCCCCTTCCACTCAAATGAAAACACCTTGCTCTATATTTGATTTTTGAACTGAACGCGTTCCCTCTTCTGTTTCCAGTAACAAGCTATGGAGACTGCATTGGCATCGACACGATCGTTGTTTAGTGGGATCAGTTCCTCTCATCACCTTAGATCTTTTTCATTTCGCAATTTCCCCAAATCGCCTTCCTTCAAATACTCTTTTCGGAAAATTTCACCTGTTCCTTTCGTTGTCAGTGCCTCGTCTGCTTCTCCATCATCTCCTTCTACGTCAATTGCCCAATCTCAGGGTCTCAAGGTCTCTAATTTCTTCCTTCCAATTATTTGTGTATATTTTTGTGTCACCAATTGTATGATTTACTTGAGAATTGCAGATTAATTTAGTTCCAACAAAGCCTATTGAAGGTCAAAAGACCGGTACCAGTGGTCTACGCAAAAAGGTGCTTTTTCTTTTGGTTTTATTAAATTTTAAACTCTGCTTGCGTCAAGTGTTGCCAAAAATCAATAGGAAAACCTCCATGACACTCAAAGGTAGGGTAAGGGCAAGTGCTACGCACAGTCTATATGGCATTATAGGTTGCAAATTGCCACGTAGAATGCCACGTAGAATGTGTGTCTACTTGTTCAATTATATAGAGTTTAAGAGTGTATTTTTTCACTCCTCAAGTTGGAGGCGTAGATGCTAGTTGAGGCAAGTTAACAGGGCATGTTCTTGTACTATGCCTTAACTTTTTAATGCATACTGTTCATCTTGATGACTTCTGTTTCTTTTTTGTCTATAGGTTAAAGTGTTTATGCAGGAAAATTATCTTGGCAATTGGATACAGGTATGGTTCCTCTCATTCTCAGAACTTGTACTGATTTTGAATTGCAAGTGTACTCAATTTTGTGCAATTGTTTTGTGATATTTCAATACAGGCATTGTTTAATGCTTTACCGTTGGAGGATTATAAGAATGGCCTCTTAGTCTTAGGAGGTGATGGTCGATATTTCAATCGAGAAGCTGCTCAGGTTGCATATAATTTCTGTGTTTCATGTGTATCCTGATTCCCGAAAACTAGCTGGGTTTTCTGATCTCTAATGCATCTTAATCTACAATGCAGATAATCATTAAAATTGCTGCGGGTAACGGTGTTGGTAAAATATTGGTTGGCAAGTGAGTGTCCCAAGTTACACTTTTAAAAGCAATCCAGATGTTCATCATAGCATGAATGGATATTTCAAATTTCATGTCTTAGTGATAGTATTGGTTGAAAAAGAATTCTTTTCTCAATTTACTGTTCTATGTTCCGGTGCATTTCCAAATGTTAATTCTGAAATGCATAGCTCATTGTTTGTCACCTAGGCTTATAAATTACAGTCTCCATGAACCATATCTTCTTGCAATCAATTCTTATGATAATTTTCCATAATGACATTTGTTCTGAGAGTACATATTCTTCCACTTTTTATTTAGTGTTAGCATATAGGTAGATTTGTTTCAATCCATTTTCTTGTGTTTCCCTAACTCTGGGATAATCCTGTCCATATTTTTTGCTCTTATTCAAAAAGAGAAAATAAAGTAGTTGACATATATGGATGAAGAATCTATATTTGGCAGGGACGGTATACTGTCCACTCCAGCTGTATCTGCTGTAATACGGAAAAGAAAGGTGACAATTTTGTTTTAATTTTTTTTATTTGCTTTTTTTCTTGCTATTTTTGAATGACACTGAAAGTTAAATCCGCAGGCAAATGGTGGCTTTATAATGAGTGCAAGCCATAACCCTGGTGGCCCCGAGTATGATTGGGGTATCAAGGTAAAATATCTAATCAGCAAACATGTACCAGAAATCTGGATCTGTTAGTTCTAAGGTGTCCCATTGATTGCTGCAATTTACGGTTAAACTTCATTTTATTATTTTGCAAAAAGCCAGTTTCAAATAGAATTTCCTAGTTTGACTGTTTATGATATTTGACCTCTCTAAATTGTATATTTCAATGACTCAGCATCTTTGATTATCATTTTCTTTTTTCAGTTCAATTATAGCAGCGGCCAGCCAGCTCCTGAGTCTATCACCAACAAAATCTATGGAAATACTCTTTCTGTATGATTCTATCAGCTTGTGCTAAATAATATGTTATGCTTATTTTGCATTAGAAGACATAATATAGCTATGATTCAACACACAAGGTTCTTTAATGCTATATACGTATAGACATACATAGTGTAGATAACTCCAAGAAATTGTTATGATTCATTGGCAAATGATTTAGCATCCGAATTCATTTTCATAAGGGCTATGCAGATTTCTGAAATAAAAATTGCTGATATTCCTGATGTTGATCTTTCTCTACTTGGAGTTACAAAATATGGAAATTTTAGTGTGGAGGTAATCGACCCCGTGGCTGATTATTTGGAGCTGATGGAGGCGAGTGAATAAAAATTTAATTTTTTTAAATATTTTTTAAAATGAGCTGACTGATATTTATCTATAACTTCAATAATAATGTGCAGAATGTATTTGATTTTTCACTCATTAGAAGTCTTGTTTCACGACCAGATTTCAGGTGTGTTGTTTGATGCCTCTCTTGTTATGAAACATTGTTTTACTTTGTGGTGTTTGTATATTTTTAATTTGCTATCTCATATTTTACCTTGACATTTGCTTAATTCTTCTCTGATTTCGTAATGATTTCCAAGTTTATTCTTCAAATAGATGACTGCTACCGATATTACTCGTTTCTATTCTGATATCTAAATTTATCTAGTTTGCCTTACTACTTTGATATAACAAATATCTTTAAAAAATGATAGTAGCCTTGATACTTTGATATCATATATATCTAACCGATAAGATGAGAACGATGTGATTGGAGGAAAGAGATTCAAATATGAAATCATTTCATAGGATTAACAATTACAAATAGAATGAGAAGTTTCATAAAAATAAATACGTAGTAAGTAGAAAAACTATTGTAGACTTTTATAAGAGTGCGGAGCCAAAAGGCAACAAATTTGTCGAAAATTACAAAAGAGGCAACTTACTTTTTTTCAGACCAAAAGGCTAATCTTTGCATAACTGTCCTATTTTTTTAAATTAAAAGACAATCTAGCCTTTTGCCATTATTCGTAATTGATTTTGGAAATTTTAGGAAAAGTTGGTTGTCAACATTTTTCTTACTAATTGCCTCATTAGTTTCCTTGAATACATTCAATTTAAGAAAACTCTTAATTATTCTATTGATATAAATTAGTACTGTAATATATTTACTTGCCATGTTTGCTTCAATATGATTTCTTTAAATACCATGCATATTTAGCATATATAATTTATTATACTACAAAAATATATTTTTTTTTTTTACAAATATATGTGTTTCAGATATTGTTATAGAAAAAATAAGTTGCATTTTTTTGTTTAGAGCAATAGGGAGGACAAAGATATCATCGTCGGAATCTCCATGTGTAGCATCTAAAATTGAATAATTTTAAAGTTCGTAATTTTATTTTTATTTAAACAAACAAATTAAAACGAAATAAGTATTACTAATAATATAATATTGAAAAAGAGAGTAATGTTATCCACGTTTATTAAAGTTCGTAATTTTATTTTTATTTATATGAAAAATAAATTTAATTTTAAAATTATACACATTATTGAAATTAAATAATTTTAATGAAAAGAATAAAATAAATATAATTGATAATTTATAATATAAATTACGCATAACAAATATAATATTTGTTGTATGAAAGGAGAAAAATGTAAGGCAAAAGCTTAAAACATAAGAAAAATAAACAACAGTTAACAAAGAAAAATTAAAAAAAATAAAATGGAGTAATGACGTGAACCTTTTCTACCTTTTCAACTTGGACCGCTGTCGTAACCCTGTTATGGCACTGGGGTAAGGCGCACATTCCTCTGCGCCTTTGCCCTCTTGATCTCAAAAAAATTAGTTATCCTTTCAGAATTTTTTAAAGAAATTTGTTATCTTTTTGACTTTGGACTAACTTTTATAGTTGATTATTAAAAGAGTAGGTGGTTTAGAGCCTTAAGAGGGGATCTATTGGATGATGGTCTATAAAGTTTTATTTACTAACATGAAAATGTGGGTAGCTTGATTTAAAATTCTAAAATATTATCTAATATAAAATATAAATATATATTTTTTCCTACAAAGTTCTTTATAGTTTTTATTTTTATCTAAATTTTATATTATTTAAGTGAAAATAAAATCATGAAGTTCACATTTGATTAAAACTTTTGAAGCCTAAAGCGAAGGCGAGGATTCAATAAATCTTCTATTCTTCTATCTAGCTTCTTAGGAAAGTACTATTGATTCCGATTCAGTGCTTCATTAGCCGCCTCCGCTTGAGCAAGTTGAGAAACGACAATACCTCTGAAGAGGAAGCCAAACTAGAAGTATAAGGTTTACTTATTATACAAATTTGAATGTTTCAATGATAAGCTTGGGTCCTTTAATAAATTTGAAGTAGGTGATGAACAATACTAGAACTCAGGTTTCTGATGAAAGAGTGTCTCACCGAAACTTTAGAGATGGGAGGAGTTGGTTTCTACATCATAAACATTCAGTAAAATACAGAACCATTTATATCTAAGACCATGCATTGGCATCACCTAAGTATCTCTTACTTTTTTTTTTGGGGGGGGTCTAAACTATGTTTAAAATACGGAAGTGTATTGCACATACTCCTTTACTATTCTTCCTAGCCAATTTAACCTCCCCGCATCACCTAATTCAGCCTATCCTAGGTCAAAGCAAAATGCAGAGCTACATCACCACTGAGCAATGAACATATAACATCTTGTACAAAGCTTTTCTTAATAATCGTGGTGTTTGGCCTACCTTGACTAATTCATAGGAGCTACCTCAACCTGTACAACGCATGTACTGGATAACTTTGTTCATGGCTTGGACAAATGAAAAAAATCACCTAGAAAATCCACTTCATTGACTATTTACGTCACAACCTTGGATGCTTAAATCTGGTACAACTCTAAACCCCTTTTACTGCAAGTTTGCTTATATTTGACATATTACATATTTCCATCCAACAAAACCAGCCACATAAAGCATGGAATAGGAATCCTTGTGCTCCCTTCTTTTAAAAAAGAATGACCTAGTCTGACTTGACACGGAGTTTAAGAAAATAAAGTAGATCTTTTAATCTTGTGATCCTAAATTAAAGTTATGTCAAATGTACCAAAATGCCCTTTTATCTTGTGGCCTTAAATGCCATGCGGAGAGTTAAAATTAAAGTGTTGCTAAAAGAGGAAATGAGTGATTCTTTTTGAAAATGACTAAAAAGGAAAGTAGGTGATTCTTTTTGAGACAAAGGTAATAGTACCTATACTGGGATCAAATACTAAAAGGCCAAAACTCCCGTAATGTTAATATACTAGTTCTTCTCTAACCTTTCAACACTAAGGAAAAAAAAGCTTCCAACAACAACAACAAATCTAGTATAATACCATACATGGGGTCTAGGGAGGGTAGTATGTACACTCACCTTACCCTTACCTTGAGAAGGTGGAGAAACTGTTTTTTATAGACCCTTAGCTCAAGGATAGATGAAAAGAAAAAAAATAGTAACAAGTAGAAACAACAGTAAAATACTAGCAAAATGTGATAGAAATCTATGAATAAAACATTATAAGAATATTGCTAATACTCATGTTAATGGAAAGGAAATACATTTTATTAGCTACTATCTTTCTACCTTAATTCTCGAACTCCACATTCTCCTATCAAAGGTCATTGCCCTCTATGAGCTGAAGCTGCATGATGTCATGCCTAATCGTCTTTCCCCAATATATTTTTGGCCCATCTCTACCTCAACTCAGACCTACCATGGCCAATCTCTCACACGTCCTTATTGGAGCATTTGCTCTTCTCCTCTTCACACACTCAAACTATCTCAGTCTCACTTTCTACATCATGTCTACCACGGGTTCTTTCCCACCTTGGTTCGAATATCTTCATTTCTAAGCTTGTCACTCTTGTTATGTCCACATATCCATCTCAACATCCTCATTTCTTTTACATTCATCTTTTGGTCGTAGGAGTTCTTGATTGGCCAAAACACGCTTGTATAAAACACGCTTATATAACGACAACCTATCTTGTATAATTGTGGGAAGGGTAGTGTGTACACAGACCTTACCCCTATGAGGTAGAGAAGTTGTTTCTGATAGACTCTCGGATCAAGTTAAAGCATTACAAAGCAGTTCGAAAAAACTACTAAAAGAAGTCGAACAAAACTACTAAAAGAAGCATGACAACACATGCTAAATAGTGACAGAAATGAATAACCAGAAACTCCTAGACAGACTGCCTATATGACATAGTCGGTCTAAACACCACTTTGTAGAATTTACTCTTAAGTCTCAGTGACACATTCTTATCACACAAGACACTAAATGTGAGCCATTTTATCATGCTCTAGTACTATTTGTGACATCATCGTCGATCTCCCCATTACCTTGGGTTACTGACCACAGGTACTTGAAACTTCTTCTCTTGGGAATGATTTGTGTATCAAGCCTCACTTCTACGTCCGTTTCATGAGCCACATCACTGAACTTTCACTCTATGTATTCAGTTTTGGTCTTGTAAATCTTTCGACTCTAAGATCAGTCTCCAAACCTCCAGCCTTGTGTTAGTTCTGCCTCATGATTTGTCAATCAATATTATGTCATATGTGAATAACATGCACTGAGGGATCTCCCCTTGAGTGTTTTGCATTAGGTTGTCCATTGCCAAGGCAAAAAGAAGCTTCAATAATGGTCCTAACCAGAATATAAAGTTGTGAATGGCTTCCCTGAAAAGGAGGCAGCTTAACTGATTGACTTCCAATTTGACCTTCGTTTCCTTTTCTTTTTCCTTTTTCTTTTGGTGACTAAGACCCAACAAATTAAGGTTCATATCTCAGAAAGGGAAGTTTTGGGATTCTGCAAGGTTTGTGAGGAATGGCAGGTTCTTGCTCTTCTTGTGTCACAGGCTTTTTCCATCCAATTTCTTTTTTTAAGGATTGGAATGAAATCTTGTAAGCAAAATTTTGTTACAAAATATCAAGGATATAATGATAAACTCAATTTTATTTAGTTTAAAAATAATCACATGTATTAATTATAGTGTATATTTAATTTTTAATAAAATGAAACAAACATTCAAAAAGAAATAATCTCCGCATTACAGTCCTTGCATTATTAATGCCCTTACTACTACCCTGCACAACATGTCGTTAAATCAAATATCTCTGAAGTCTTTGAAAGGGCCATTTAACCGGAAATATAAGATAAAGATAGAAACTTATATCCTCCTCTTCTATCCTTCTGGTGATCCGGTACATTTGGTAAAACTCATTTTCTTCCAATTTTTCGAGTTATAAGTTATTCTCTCAACTTCCTAATCTTCACAATTTTTTGTTCAAAATAATAGTTCCCTTCCGTGAGTAGAACTGTACCAAGAAGATGCTAGAAAATGTGGGGTCTCGACTTGTGTCTCCAACTAGTTTCTTGTGCTGGCTATGGGGGTAATTAGTTTTAGTTTTGTAAGCTATTTGTTAAAGCAAATGAAGTCAAATTATTATCATTTGTCTTTGTATACACATCTCCCCCCTCCCCATAGAGCTATCGATGGTGGAAAAAACTATCTTTGGGCAAAGGGCAAGTCGAAAATCATATTTTTGATTCAGTCCTAGTATTGAAAGACGTGACTTTAGGAGTGGAAAGCTTATTGACAAAGGAGGAAAGAGCGTAAACTTGACTCTAAATGATCAACCTACGAGTAACCCTAATGTAGGTGGATTTGGTCAGGGAGATGTAGAAGTAGTACTTCAGGATCCATTATGCTTCCAAGGACTTCTGTTCTTCTTGGCATATGTTATTTTGACACAAATCTTTTTGGTTCTTTTACTGGATCAATGATCAATACTTGCAAATGGGATAGGATGGTAAAGGAACTCCATCCATTATTTAAAAAAAAAAAGAACTCTTCCATATGGCACACATTCCAACCCGACCTGATGTGTAAGTCGAAAAGTAAAATCACATACGAGACTCCGAAAGGGAAGTCAGGCCACAAGCGTTGGAAAAAGAAATACAACAATGAAATATCCCAAAATCTGGTGTCATAAGTATAAAGAGCATGTAATAAAGCTCTAGAATATTACATACAACTCACTTTCTGAATAAACGTAAACATTACAATTGAAGATAGAATTGGTAGTGGTCCAAATGCATTGAGTCTCACCACCAACTCTGATATAGGATCTCCGCTAGAAATATTAGCTGCTGTGAGGATAATCCTGTCTAGAATTTGCATCCAAAAGGGGACGCAGAAGTA
>JAPFFP010000070.1:1516725-1538083 GCA_026153255.1 Solanum medicagineum
ACTTTTGGAGTGTGCCAACTCACCCAACTCAATATCTCTATCTCCTTTTTCATTTAAGAGTTTATGAAAGTAAGCTTTCCACCTTAGTTTAATGGAAGTGTCATCCACCAACACCTCACCCTCATCTTCCGTGATGCACTTCACTTGGTCCAAGTCGCGAACTTTCCTTTCTCTCTCTTTAGCGAGCCTATACAATCTCTTGTCCCCTCCTATATCACTTAGCTCCTCATATAGGCGCTCAAACGTTGTTGTCTTAGCACTCGTCACCACCATCTTTGCTTCTGACTTAGCCGTCTCATAGATCTCCTTAAGCCTTCGCTTTTCATCTTCATCCCTACACTCTTGCATAAATCAAACAAAAGAGATCCATTCAATTTTTTCTTGAAATCTTATCTTGATTTGTTTGAATGTTGAGCCTCCCTTTTGGGGCTTGTGATTCTCTGTGCAGAGAAAAATGCCAAGCAGAAAGATGTATTCATACACTGGAAACCTAAATAGGAATTATAATTAGTCTACGATTTGTGTGTGGGGTGTTTCTTTTTGTAATTATTCTTTAATGAAGTTAGTACGATAGGTAGCATTGATGAGTCCATTTGTTCTTGTTGAAGCCCATTTGTAATGAGAAAGGGAAAAGAGTTTTTAGTTGAAATTCAGTCAGCATGAAGGTAAAGCAGGCAGGATCCAAATCTGGCATTATTTTGATTAATTGTTGTACACGTTGACAAGAAACAACATGGAGGATGTTGAGGATGGGAAGACACATAATAATGAATCGTCTTGAGCTTCATTCAGCTTACTTAAATTGTTATGCCCTAATTATATATTTTTTAGCTGTGAGTTACTAGTTTTGCATTTACTTCTTTTTTGTTTTTCGCATCTTAACTAATTACAAAAGTCTTTACCATGTGTATGCCAAGTTTGCGATTATACACTGCAATCTTCTCATCCTGAACAGTTCTTTTCTAGATGCTAAATGACAGAACGCGATGCTAATCTGCCATATGGAAACAAAGTCTGATTTTCACTTGTACACTTACGCAGGAGATGGTGATAGAAACATGATTCTTGGTAGAAGCTTTTTTGTTACTCCATCTGATTCTGTTGCAATTATTGCTGCCAATGCCCAAGATGCTATTCCATATTTCCAGTCCGGACCCAAGGTCTGAAGCTCTTAAGGCTTTTATGCACCTATGCCTTTGGTCCGTACACATCACAAATTTGACACGTATAGCTTGTAGGGTTTGGCTAGATCAATGCCCACTAGTGGTTCTCTAGATCGCGTTGCACAAAAGCTAAACCTCCCCTTTTTTGAGGTTAGCACTTGTTTACTGTTTCTTTAATTTTTGATGCTGCTGCACTTTTCAACTATACTTCTCAAGTTATGCTTCTCAGGTGCCAACGGGTTGGAAATTCTTTGGTAATCTAATGGATGCTGGAAAATTATCAATCTGTGGTGAAGAAAGTTTTGGGACTGGTTCTGACCACATCCGCGAAAAAGATGGTATATGGTATGTTTACATGTTCACTAGTGATTCTTTAAGTAGTTTGTGACTGCCAAATTGGGTTAAATATTGCTTCGGATGTGTTCTTTTCCTTGCTGCATTTTGATGCTGTGGCGTAAAGGCAAATAAGAATGAGAACATCTACTCCTACATTGTTAGTAATATAATGACATTATGTTGATTGTACCCGTTTTTTGGACCCTCATCCTGTGAAACTGCTGTTGGTTTACTCTTCAATTTCATCTGAAATGATGCCAGTGGATATTGCTGTATCTGTGTGTCCTCGCAATATGAGAATTTATTTGTCCGTAAGAGATTCTTCTCTTAATCTATATCACCAAAATGAATTGTTGCTCTATTGTAAGCTTCAGCTTAGCATAACAACTATCAATTCTTTGTGATCTTAATTTTGAACTCGAAACTGACAGGGCTGTTTTAGCTTGGCTTTCAATACTTGCATATCAGAATAAGGATAAAAAATCAGGGGAAAAATTGGTTTCTGTTGCTGATGTTGTGAAGAAGCATTGGGCCACCTATGGAAGGAACTTCTTTTCGAGATATGACTATGAGGCAAGCATATTTTGTTATATGATGACCTTTTGTGTCTGTTAAACATCTTTTTACAGTTATTTTTAGTTCCCGTCTTCTGGAGTAATTTGTGGATTACTGATTGGCCAGATGATTAACTGTAACACTTGGTCATAATTTTGTGACCAGGAATGTGAATCAGAAGGAGCAAATAACATGATCGAGTATCTTCGGGATTTGATTTCTAAAAGCAAAGCTGGTGATAAGTATGGTAAGTTTTCATTTTCAAGTTAAAGTTGTCAAGATTCTTAGTATATTAAGTTCTTTCAGTACTGAACGTTTTCCTGCAGGAAGTTATATCCTAGATTTTGCTGATGACTTCGCCTATACTGATCCTGTAAGTTCTGAGATTTCTTAGGAATGAAAATGACTGTCTTCCTGAAATTTTTGATTAGTTGTTGTGCATTTCTCAGGTTGATGGAAGTGTCGCATCCAAACAGGGGATTCGCTTTGTTTTCAGTGACGGGTCACGGATCATCTTTCGTCTATCGGTCTGTATTGGCTCCTTATTTAAATCTCTGAGAACAGGAGTAGTATAAGCTGAAGTCTAAATAACTGAAACTAAACTGTAACCTGTAATCCATATTTTCAAACTACTCTGTGCAAAAATGTGATTGATTTCTAACTAGTGTTCTATCCAGTTTTCTTCTGGAAAAGCATGTTAGAGGGGCCAAATGAGACGTTTAACTATTCATGGATGGACTAGTTTCTTAGTATGTTGTGCGGGTTTTTGGGTACTGCACACTGTAGTTATCAAGTTGAATCAACTGCAGATCTCAATTTTACAGGGTACTGGGTCTGCTGGTGCAACTGTCAGAATATATATCGAACAGTTTGAGCTGGATGTAGCCAAACATGACATGGATGCTCAAACTGCGTTGAAACCATTGATAGGTTAGATTGTTCAGCTATGAGGTCAGCTATGAAATATTCCCATTTTCCTTGAAACTTTATCTAGATATCTTTTGCAGATCTTGCTCTTTCTGTGTCAAAGCTAAAGGACTTCACAGGAAGAGAAAAGCCAACTGTCATCACATAAGGGCACAGATATATGCAACTATAATTAGCGGAAGCCTTCTTGTGACAGGTGTAGTAGGTTGGGCCGTTTCTTTGTTCCTGAATTTTACGTGATGCATGTTTCATCCTCATTTGGCTGCATGTAGCTATAGTCTTCTGAGGACCAGAATTTAAATCATGTATAATTATCTGAGAAAATTTCAACATATTATTGGAGTATTTAATCAATAGAAAGCTGCAGCACTAGAAGTTTTGTTAAGTTTGTAATAAGTTGACCCTTTTAACTTATGGCCGTCTTTGCTACGTTAGAAATTGATACTTTGAACTAACTTTTGCGTATTCTTATCTGAATTATGTTCAAAATTAACTTTTGCTTCCATTAATTAGACTCCTATTGTCAGTAATTACGATGCATACTGTGATCTTATGTGGTCGCTTTGTCTATGTTGGCCAAAATAACAGGGTGGTCTCGGCTGAGATACGTGTGAGATACCTGCTCTGGACATTTTATTCCAGAATATTTGGCTGTTTCCGTGCATCGTACTGGCTATTGGTGATGGCATCTTTTGTGGGATCACTGAAGTTTCTTCTCAATTGATTAGTCTATTTCAGATGGTTCCTGTGAGATTTGTGGGTGCCTTTCTGATCTTTATCTTCATAGTTCATATGCTAAAATCTGTTCCTGGTATTCTTGTGCATTTTTGAAGACCATGTTTGAAAGGTCTAAAGAAACTATATAGGGAGGACTTTTATTTAATCAAATTTTGCTATTGTAGTAGTTATTTTGATATGTTTGATAGAATATCTCAGCTTATGAACATCATGAATAACACACTGCCTGCATTTCCTGAAATCCATACGAAAGGCATGGGGCCTTTAGTTAAGGTAGCCATGTAATACCATATTAAATGTTTAGGTTGAGAGCGCGTTGGATTTGCTTATTTTAGGTGATTTTAAGCCAAATAAGTTTTCAAATAGTTTTATAGTGTTTGGGTTAGATGAAAAAGTGCTTTTAAACACTTAATTTTAAACCATAAAAAACAAAAAATTCTGTTTGGATTAGACTTATTTGAAGTTTTTTTTTTTTTTTTTTTTTTTGATAAATTTAAAATGCTTATAAGCATATGATTTTAAGCTAAAATTGATAAATATAAGCTAATAGGTTAGGAATTTTAACTATGACTGACTTATAATCCAAATAGGCACTTTAATCTATCTTGGGATCATAGCTTCCCCTTTCCTTGCTAACCTAAATGCTTTCTTCTCCTTGGTCAATGAAATAGAATAGGATTGCTCATGAAGAAATAAGGTGCTCGATGAAGTTTTCTATATGTATTCATCGGCATAATATATAAATGTGTTTGTTTAACTTGGCCTCATTTGTTATTTACGCCTTCCGACTTTGAGTCTATATAAACAGAAACTTAAACTTGTATAGAGTTGCATAAGTAGACGCACACGTCTTATGAGGCATCTTATGTAACAATTAACGTATGACGTGGTGTCCACATGTATTATGCTATGTAAGATCTATGTGTCTACTTATTCAACTTTATCTCAATTTAAAGTTGAAAGATGTAAATGACAATTTAAATCAAGTTAAAAAAAATATTTATATATAACTCAAAACGTTACAAAGTTGAAGCGTGTCTGGGCCTGGGGATAAGTGATCTAACTTCTCCTCCAAGCTGAACGAGATTGTAGACATTGAATTTTTGTAAGTGTCTACAAAATTCTTAGATATCCTATAAATTCTTAGGATATTTGTTAAAATATTTATAGGAATATTCATAAAGAGATCGAACTATATCTGATTCTTCTTGAAAATCAAATCCTCCAAGAAGATCCACACAAATCTTTTATGGAGATCAATTACAAATCATCCATACGTCACTAACGGCCCTCGAATAACAGAAAAATCTTATGAGAGAAAAATAAAGGGATAAATAAATTTGTACTCACATTGTTTATCAATAAAATTATTTTTCCTTATATTTTATTTGTGATTGTAATTTATAATCTGTCACTTTAAAATTTGTTGATAAGAAAATTTTCATAGCAAATTTTAGGCCCAACTAGTTCCAGAAAAGGAGGCTTATATGGAAAAATGCGGATGTCATTGTTCCTATAGTAGATTGATTGGGAATCTTGTGACTAGATGTACCTACAATAGATCACTGTAAACACTGTCAGAGAAGTTGGAAAGTTGTCCAAAATGGAAAAAAGGAGGTCGAATATTTAGAGCTTATAATGTGTGTTTTTTGTCAAGTGGGTTCATTTGGACCAACTTGCAAGATGAATTGATCATGAATTTGGTTGAATCAAAGACACACAAGGTTCAACTAAAATAGGTTATTGGATTGCCCTTTACCTTAAAAATTTATAGGTGCCAAGTCTCTTACTAATGTCAACTCAACTGTTGTCTTTTGTGTATAATATTGTAGTTCCACCATCATATTCTCTCCCAACGTTAAGGGTCCCTACCATCATATGTACAACGTTAAGGGCCCCTCTTGCAAATGTTTCAACATTTTTGTCTTTTATCAACTCTAAAGTCTTTGAAGACAAAACTACTTCCAATCCAACATGTCTAAGTGATATCATGGCGCAGCATGCACTCAACACATGAACTAGTTCATCAGATATTCTGTCTCCTTGGATCTCTCCTGTTCCGATCCCCAAGCTTTTAGATGATGGGATATTTAACCAACAACAACAATAATATATTCAGTGAAATCCCACAAGTAGGGTCTGGAGATGGTAGGATGTACGCAGACCTTACCACTACCTCATAGAGGTAGAGAGACTGTTTCTTGGAACCCTCATCTCAAAAACGCATAAGCACGCAAAATAGACTAGGGATATTTAACCAATTGACGAAAATATATGTGCGGTAGTTATGGATTATTTTTTAATGGAGAAGACTCTGAAGTATTTGATGTCATCTCAAAAGTATAATGATCACAGATAGTTAGCAAGCTTCCTTCTTTGACCAATAAAAGCTACTTGATGGTCATGAAGCTTCAATTTAGTGTGTGTTTGAATGGAAAGGACTATATGCTATCTGATGCCATCTCATAATTAATTAAGCAAACTTGCCCCTCGCCAATATCTTGATTTTGACAAACGAACTTAAAGATTGTCTAATGAAGGTGGTGGATAGTTGTGATGGTGGAGGTAGTTGATGTTGTATTGACTAGCGGTTGATAGTGATGGTAATGGTAATTGTGATAGTGAAGTTGGTTGATGTTAGTAGTTGACGGTGTTGCATTGGTGGATGAAGATCTGTGTAGTGATTGAAGATATGATATTTCTGGTAGTTGACATCTGTGCTAGTGTGATGGTCGAGATGATTGATTGTAGAGATTGACTGCAGTAGTAATAGTGACTGATGGTGGGAGTGGCAGTTGTAAGGACAATGTCGGTGGTAGTGAATCATTTCATACTATTCTAAAAGTAAAAAGATCAAAAGTTGAAAAATTAAATTATCAAAATGTCCACTAAATATTGAACAACTATTTTTTCAATAATTTTATACAAAAAAATAATATTAACATTCAAAAATGATAAATATCTATGAAAGAAAATTAAATACCCCTAGTTAAATGATTAAGATTTTATTCAAAATTTGACTGATTAAGATCTATTCATGACGAATAAGAGCTTAAATCTAAATGTAAACAAACCTACTTACCATTCTAAGATGTGAAGCATTCAAATTCAGTCCTCCATTAAGTGCAAACAAATGAGACCCGAGAGTCATATTTCAAATAAAGGTGTCATTATTAGAAGGAAAAATTATGCGGACAAACAAATATATACTTGTTAATTAGTTAACATATCTATAATTTGAATTAATTATGGCTCACTACTAACATATAACATTATTACAACTTGAGTTTGTATAGTAAAATATACAAATTTGTAAATTATACAAACGTGGTGCACAAATTGTATAGCGAAATATACAAACACTGTGAATTGTATATTGAGTTATACAGACATTGTTAATCGTATAGAGAATTATATATACAAACGCTATACAAATAGTGTGTGCAAATTGTATAGAGAAATATACAGATACTTTAAATTGTATAGTGAATTATACAAAAATGTTGTGTGAATTGTATAATGAAATATACAAATACTGCTATAGCTATAGTTACGAAATATAATTACCTAAATTGTAGTTATTTTCGACCTATTAATCCAAAATTAATAGTTGACAAAATTTTTTATCACTGTATCTGAATAAGTGTATATGTATCTGACAAATTATATGCATAGCGTATGTATCTGAATAATAATTCATGAACCCGAGTTAAGAAGTCAAAATTTTGCCGCATCACCAAAAAAGAGAAGGATTTTGAAACTTTTTAGGAGTTATGATATGTCATATCTTTAAATTTGTTATGCATGATTTTCTTCTTAATTAATAGCTTTTAATTATATTTTCTTAATTAATGACTTTCATTTATATATCTTAATTAGACACACTAATTAATATGTGTATATATCTTCGATACATATATCCAAAAAAGACAGATACATGTATTCGAGATCCAAAATATAATAAGAAACATAATATTACAAACTAACGTGAATTTAAATAATTAGCTTATAAAGTAGTGAAATTTTTTTGCAAGTTATAAGTTTGTCTTTAAAATGAACTATTCTTTAATTTTTGTTCTTAACAGTCAAATTTATGCCTATCAGAACATAAATTTTTTTAGAATGTGAGATATTATGATCCAAAAATATAAACTTACATCTAAAAAAAGATATTTATCTTAGATAACAAAAATTAAAGATGAACACGAAATTTAATAGAGAAAAAATTGCCCATGACCCCCAAAAGATCCTTGCAATGTTACAACTTCCTTGTCTTGTAAGTTGTAGCCCTTTTTTTTCCTTCTTTAAATTTCTTCCAGCATTTTATCTAAAGTTTATTGGATTTAGATTTTGCTAATGGTCATTACCAATTGGATAAATCGTGATTCCCTATTATTAGAATAAGATACCACAAAGCTTATCCTTACTTTATTATTTTAATGTATTAATTACTCTTGTTCACTCCTCAATTGCTACATTTCGAGGCCAGACCTCCTTGTATCTGACTTAGGAACCACATCTTTATATTATATATTTAAGTATATTTTCAGGTTTAAACGGTAGCTTTTTAATAAGTCTCCATCGATCAGACGTAAGAAAAGATCCATATTTTTTCAAGTTATCTAAATTAAACCCGTAGTAATAGATCTTTACTTTTAAGGCTCAAAACTTTCGAGTTTTATATTTCTAAATTGCATAGTAAGCATTAAGCAAATTGTTGTGTTAAGGTCATTGCTGTTTGTACCTAAGCTGTGATGATCAGTCTGTGGTAGTGAGGATGGGAAAACTTTATTTTTAGTACTCCACAAAGTGTTTAATATATATACGGAAAATTAGGGTTGTTGAGAAGTTGAATAATTAAGGATTGTTAACAAATGGGATATTTGAATCATCTTCAACCAAAAGTATAAATTTGTGCAAATAAGGTAAAAATATTCTTTCTTATTTTACACAACAGTTGAATCTTCTTGACATAAAGAAAATATTCTAGTGTAACATCTAAGGGGTTCAAAATTTATTTTAGATAACAAATTTAATTTTTTGATGACACTAAATGTTTTCCTAGGATTTGATCTGTTCGCACTATTCTTCAGAAGAAGACAAAAATGTGTATCATCTAATCTTGAAATAAGCCATCTTGCTATTTGGAACTATTCATTTCATCAAATACCTAAATAATCTTTTGTTGAATCAAGTTCGAATGATTCGTTAGCAAATTAAAGAGGACAAAATTTTGGAACCATTGCCCATGTAGCCTACCCAACCTTAGTAATCCCCACAAACAAATCCAAGACTAAAATCAAATGAGATAGTCTTTGTTCCCTATTTTAATAAAATCAAAGTCCCACCAATGAATTATAATGTGTAACATAGAGAGGGAGATAAAAAAGCAAGTAATCTTTTAGTGGATAAAGACTAGAAGAAATTGTATTTGTCTGCAAATACATATACTAGTTGATGAGATTGAAGAGGTATAGTTGTAACATTAGATATCCAACCTTGCAGGGTCTATCAGTTTCATGCGATTTGTTCTTGTAGAGAACTAATTTGCCCCACCATTTTTGTCATGATGACATTGTGACCATTCCACCATCATGTTAGTTGCCTCCTTTGATGGAACTTTAATTTGTACCTCCCGCTCCTTTACCTAAGTTTTGTAGGTTTCGAATCATTTCGTGATAATGGAACTATCAAATATCATTTTTCTGCGAGTTTTCTATTTGAATTATCAAAACATGCTTCAAAATTAATGGGTCAGTTGTCATGTGGATGGAATTTTATGGGTAAATTAAGTTGTCACGTGCCTTTTGGCAATTATATTCAAATAATTGGTCTAGTCAGCTTCAATCATATTTTGATAAATAGTTGGTGATATTTCGGGTAAAAAACGCCAAATACTTGATAGTTTTGATATGAAACTCTACAAAAAATGTTGAAATCTAGCCCACATGCTAAGAATTGTCAAATTTGGCAATTCTTGTTGGTTGAAGATTGCTATTCAAAGTTGGCAACTTGCAAATTGTTGCTATTCAAAGTTGGCAACTTAAGTTGTCAACTTTGCTGCAAACTTTTCTCTATAAAAAGGAGCATTTGCTCCTTAGTTTATCACACAAGATTTGAGAGATTCAAAGTTAGAGAGGAGCCTAAGAATTTTGTGAGATACACATTGTGTATTTTGTGAGTGTTGTAATACTCCTTTTATTTTTATCACTCCACTCTACATATATCACTGAGTGATACACAAAAATTATATCCTCGTAGTGCTTAGGTCCAGTGAGGTTTTGTTGTACACTTCTTTATTATAGTGATATTTTTGCTCGTCGTCGTCCGTGGATGTAGCCTATTTATTGGGTGAACCACGTTAAATCTGTGTCTCCATTTATTACCTTGCCGAATTTATTTATACTTTTCAATATCAACCCCGATCCTTATCACGCTTCCGCTATCGCCTCATATTACCAACAAAAAATGATACTTCATATGTGCTTTTAACCATTATTTATCTTTTTAAAAAAGAACGTAATACGTATATATGGTTGAAGTTACTATGTTATTTTATTTTATGTGAGATGACACGGAGTAAAATACTTATTTTCGATTTGAATTTGGATATAGAATCTTCAATTTTAAAAAAATACACATTTAGAAACTACATAAAAAATACTATTAATCATAAGAATTATCAATTAAATTTTTTTAAAAAACATATGAAAAATTATTTTGGCTCTCTAAATAGTAATTGCATCACATAAATTGGGGCGGGGAAATTCTTTTTTATAGTACCTTATAATATGAACAGGAGGGAGTAACCAACACTAATCGGGGTCAAACTACTTAAAAAGAATTTGTTAAAATAGGAATTATCATACCTTTGCCTTTATAATCCAAAATTGACAGTCGACAAATCTCTCAGTCAGTAGTGAATTTATGTTTTATTAAAGTTGACGTGCTTAATTAACTGAAAAGACGACCAAAAGATTTAATGGTTTGTCCTGATCTACTTATGATACTCTTTGAATTCGTGTGAATTATTTGATTTGATCCTTTTGCATTATGCTAAATGCATTTCTAATCAACTTAAAAGAAAATAAAAGCATCTAATTATTTATCACTATAATTTGTCTACTTCCTCCAGAAAAATACGGATGATATATGATGTGTTAAATTGAGGAAACAAATGCACGTGTTAAACTTCTTTAAGTAGAGGGCAGAGCCAACATCTTTGTGTTTGCTTGTAATTGGAGCTGTATGATTGATTGAGTTAATTGTACCTCAATTAGTATGGTTGAAATCTCATTAAGTGGACTTTGAACAACTAAGCAAAAAATCTACTAATACTATTTGTTTAAGGATCAGTGGCATTCGTTTATGATTTGGACTCCACTTTGGTCTAGCCTCTGTTAAGTTCAATTAATTGAGAATCTGCTGTGGTCATTTTATATTAATCTTGAAAAATCTTCACATTTATAATTTTAATGATATTTCTGTGTGACGATTCGAACCATCATTATTTAGACGGGATAAAAACCTTGTGATATAGGTTGATCTAGACCGGCACCATTCCGTCATAGCAAAAATAAATCTGCCACAGTAATGTCTCCATGACAGGTGGAACCCACTATAGTGGGATCGACGAAACACAATTAAAAGACACAAATTCTTATTTTGTTTCTTTTCCTTGAAACACCAAAATAAATAGGACTTTTCCTAGAAATCCTTAAAAGGCTTCACTAGGTTTGGAAAGAAGAGAAGGGATCTTAGTGCCAAGAGAGTTATGCCCTGTGGATTTCAAGCCTGCCTCCACCGTTTCATTGCTCGAAAATAAAAAATTATACTAGAATCATTTAGCATCAACTTGGTGCCCAAGTAGGTTAAGTTTTTCTTTTGAGTAGTTATAAACTTGTTCTCATCGCATAATATAATGTATACTTGCGGGAGAGATCATGTTTAGGCCTTCGAGCATGAAGTCTGGCTGGCTAAGTGTGCAATTATTGCTATTAGAGAACGAATGTGCTACGCAGGTTGTGATTAGTCTGCAATTAGCGTTAAAATTCTAATCCTTGATTATTTGCCTTAATACTTCTTGTTGAAATGGTTGGTGGTCCTTGTAAATTTGTGTGTATATATACACATAGATAGATATACATATATACACATACACACATATATACATATACATACATACATATACATACATACATATACGGATATACATATGTATGTATGTATGTATGTACGTACGTACGTATATGTTGATTGCACCTTGTGAAGTACTTGAGTAATGCCTATTCATGAATAAAAAAGGGCAAATTTGAAATGTTAGAATTATTCCAATAATTTTGAACTCGATATTTTTTTTATATTGATAATATCATACAACGGACCTGTTGATTTACTTGTGGCTTCAAGTGCGAGATTGCATTGCAGGTGATGATTTATGTCCTGTCTATGATATATGTGCTTGTTAACTGCACATTAATATCGCTCACAATTGGATCAGGTGTCACCTTGACATGCTAAAAATTTAGGAGTGGAGTCCATGAGAGGCCGTTATTGATTTTAATTTGTGAACGAATTTGATTATCTGTGCATAACCATGATTATCTATATAATGGTGAAGAAGTTGATATAACTATAATTGAATATCCTCGCCTTGTATAATTATTGGTAAGAAAGAATTGAAAGATAAGATTTTACACAATTTCGTATTATGATGATGTTATTCATGTTGTCATAATTGTTATGTGATTGTGTATCATTTGTTTATCACCTCGTGGCTGTTTGTTATATTTCTTAGAATCGAGTATGAGGTTATGTATAATCCGGCAGAGAGTAGTAGAAGTGCCGTTAATTTGAGTCTATTAACTTAGAGTCAGATTACGAGGTGAACCCATTATCAGGTGTGTTAGTGAGATATGTGGGTAAATGATTGAGTTTCTATTTTCGTGTAGGCCGTCTTGATGGGTGTAATACTGCTATGAAGGGATAACCATAGCGGGTAGGTCCCAATTTTGGGTCGCGGGAACTCGTGGTCATACGACAAAATTTAGTATATTACTTGTATAAGTCTTAAAGAATATATTAAATGTTAGCTCAAAATGATAAGTTGGTTCACTGGTTCAAGAGCTCTTTTCCTACCCAAATGTTGGGGGTTCAATCCTAATGAATAGCACTAGTTTTTTTTAAATAGTGCACTCATCCTCTTGAATTTCTATATTCGTCTCTGCCTCCATGGCGGTCCTTCCATGAGCCAGCACAGGTAGAGAAGGAGAAGCCTCAAACAATCTTAATGTGGCCATCTTGCAAGTGAGTTATAGAATATTCTAGGTGACACGTTATTGAGAACGATTACACAAAAGTGATGGATTAATTAGACCGAGCTAGCAATGGTAAGTTTTGAAACTCCTGCATGAGTGATAGAAGGGCTAGACCTCTATCTGTATCAGAGTGCGCAGCGAAGTAGATGGAAAGTTGATATCGTGGAATATTCTTGTAGTGTTCAGAGTAGTGATATCTATTGTAGTGAGTATACAAAGGTTGACTCGCGATGTCTCTTACAATATGTCTTGTCTAGTTGATTGCTTATACTGTGTCTTAGATATGGGGTTGACCGATGAGGCCTACTAGCACGTGTTGTTTATGCTGATATTACTGTTGTTATACCTTTTTGACCCAAGAAACATCACCGATCCTGATTTGAATATATTAAGCTCCCAAATTATATTATTATCTACATTTGAGATGTCCAACATGAAATGTTCAAAGGATATTTACGTGAGTTTTGTGATACCTTATAAGGTGTAATGTGTGTTAATGGCCCCTCAAAAGGATATGGTTCACATTCTTGATCTGTCTGGCGGGCACTTAGAACAGAAGAAGCTTTTGCCTCGAAAAGAAAGAACAAACAGGAGAAGCTTGACAATTGGGCATGGCAATTGGCCAACCACAAGTATATGTACCAACAAAACAAGGACATCAAATTAAAGTAGTGATGAAGGCTGTTGTGGATAAAGGAATGATTAAGAAACATATATTATTATATATATGTTCATGGCACCTTCTATTTTGGTTATTTGTAAACAATATCCTACTATTTCAGGCTGTTGGTTTTACTAACTTCCACCAACCCCACATATCTATCTACTTCACTTTTACTATACTATAAATTTAAAATATTAAATACAGATATCCGTCAGCAGAAATTCAATATATTATTTTTTTAATTTCAATTTATGTGATATTGACAACATTTAGAGAGTTAATTATTTTAATATAATTTTAGATATTTTAAGTCATTAATTATTGTAATTTATCGTATTTTTTTAACATAATTTTTAAATAATATATGTTACTCTCTTTGTCACAGTTTTATGGATCATATTGTTAATAGAAACATCCCCTTCATGTCTTCTCTTATTCCTCCTTTTACATAATTCCCAGAGAATCAAAGAGGGAATAGCCTTACATAGCAGCTGCATTTTAGAGGACTAAACACCTACCCACCATTTCCTCATCACCACATGTAGCTGTGTACCTTCAGTATCTAATCCTACCCATTTAGCAAAAAAGTTCCATACTGTTCTTGCTGTAGGAGCAGTAAGGAACAGATATTGCATAGTCTCTTGTGTTGGTGTTAGGAATAGTCTCTTGTATTTGTCCTTCACAGCACCAACACCTAGATACTATGTTAATATTCCTTCTCCTTAAGTTATCATCAGTAAGCATTTTACCCTTCCAAACTTTCAACAGAACAAATTGATCTTTAAAGGTAAACTTTTTACCCAGACTTAATATTTCCCTTACACCTGCTTATTCTTTATCCTGATTACCTCCCAAGCAGACTTAACTGAGAACATTCCTGAAGCATTACTCATCCACCAAGCTTTATCCACCTCATCCTCTGAACAAGGAGACTTTATATATTACAGATATATTGCACAATGTCATCATCAGACAAGTATGTGCTTAATCTCTATCTGCTCCATTGACCAGCTTCCACAAACTCTCTAGCATCAATCTTATTCTGAGGTATTATTACTTTCTACGAAGTACAATACTCTCAACTTGGTCCAAGAAATTCCTTCTGCCACTTTTGACCTGCCACCAAATTTTATGCTCCACTTCCTCCTTAGTCTTTAACATTTTTCTCCATATATGAGAGGTTCCAATACCCTTAGCTATAACAGGATGTAATTTTTTGTAGTATTTATTCCATATAAAATTACCCCATAGTGAACCTGTGGAAGTCTAAAGTTTCACCACAATTTTGCAAATAATGCATCAACCATATGATGTAGAGTTCTGAGACAGTACCCCCTTCCTCTTGTGGACAGCACAATCTATCTCATGTTATCCAATGTTTACCTTTTGTCTCCCTTAAATCATCCCAAAAGAATTTACCAATTATTTTGGATGTGATTAACAACCCCTTTTGGGAGATTCATCATCGACAACAGATTGATAGGCATGGACTGTAATATATGCTTAATTAAAGTGTATTTTTCTTAAGCCTTCAAAATGCTCCTTCTTCTTTCTTTCATAGAAAATGGGTCATTTTAATTATGTGAAGGCAAAAGCCCCTGACCAATTCCAGTAAGTTTTTTCAATCTCCTTCCACCGAGACTGATTTTTTTATATAAATACATGAAACTTTTGAATAAATTAATAAGCTGTCCAAACACCCTTTCATACTCCTTTAAAACATACATCATCATTCTCACTGATCTTTTGTTGGCTAAGCTAAATAAGATTATATCATATGTATAAGAAAAAAGATTAATTTTTTCACGTTACTTTGGAAGCCCAAACCCCAAGAACTCCTCCTTGTCATTCAAAGCATTGAGTGATCTGGATAACACTTCAGCTGAAATAATGAATAAAATTGGGGATAGGGGGTTCCCTTGCTTTACCTCTCTGATGGACTGAAAAAAAATCATGGGACTGTCTATTTATCAAAATGGAGTACCAGTTACCCTCCATGCCATGTCAGTCATTCTCTCACCAAAATCAAATCTTCTCATTACCTGAGTAAGGTATACCCAAGATACTCTGTCATATGCCTTGGTCATGTCAAGTTTGACCACTACATTATAATATTTTTTCCTTTTATTGATATCCCTTATTATTTCCTGAGCCAACAAAATATTTCTAAAGATATTTCTCCCTTTCATAAAGCTTGTCTGATTGAAAGATATTATCTTGTGAAGCACCTTCTCAATTCTTCCTTGGATTATCTTGGAGATGATCTTGTTAATGAATGAAGAAAGGCTGATCAGACTCAGATCATTGAAGTTTCTAACCAACTCCTTTTTAGGTATAAGAACCAAAGTAGTGTGAGTGATGTATCTGGGCAGTTCAGTACCACAGAAGAAATATTTGACAACATTAATGACATATTTAATAATATCTCAACAAGTCTGATAAAATTTCCTAGAATAACCACCAGGTTCACTAGTACTGTCCTTGTTAAGTTCAAAGACCACTTGCTTGATTTCAGATTCATCAGGCCATACCTCTATCTGCTCCTTGTCTTCAATAGTCAATAGTATTGGTATGATATTCAAGCATCAAAATTGTTGTTGTTGTTCTCAGTAAATTGATCTTAGAATATATTAATTGCTTCTTCACTAATTTCTTGAGATACCTTGGACACTCTGCCTTGGCCGTCTTCAATTTACTAAATATCTAATTTTTTTCCTTCTCCCTTAACATAGAAATGAAAAATTTTTGTGTTATAATCCCCTTCTTTAAACCAGTGCATACCTGTCTTCTGCTTCCAATAGTGTTCTTTAATTTTCAAGCATTTTCTCAGATCTGCCTCAGCCTTTAAGAGATCTGCTCTGTTATTTTTCGGGAAGATCTAATTCTAATTTGAGTCTCTTTTATTCGAACAATGTCCTCCCAAGTTGTGATTTTTTTTGAAAACATCATCATAGGATTCCTTGCTCCACATGGTCAACACTGATTTCAGTCTTGTCAGTTTTTCATATAAAATCCTGAAAGGTGATCCTTCACCTGGCAGTTCCTAAGATGCCTTCACTACCTCTTTAAAGTTGTGATGCTTAGACTAGAAATTAAAAAACCTTCAGCTACCTGAAAAAGTGCATGATCTGATCTATCTCTAACCAAATGTTGCACCTCACTCTGGTTGCGTTATTGCCTAAAAACCTGTCTAACCTCTTGAAATACTATCTTCTCCTATTCTACTATTCCATCACATATACAGACTCCCAGAAAAAGGTAGTTCTGTAAGATCACAGTTGCTAACACACTGCACAAAATTAGTAGTCTCCATTTGTGATACTGATAGACCCCCAAGTTTCTCTGATTCATTCATGATAACATTGAAGTCTCCCCCTACTAACCAAGGTAATTGAAGACCATCAACTGTCCATTCTAAATCTTCCCATAATTCGAGTGTTTCAATAGCACTACATCTAACATAAACAACAGTAATTAAGATCTACTTATGATTAATCTGATATGTGAATTTCAGAGTCAATTGTTGTATGGTATTAGAAATCACCTCCCCCCTCTAGCTATTACTCCAAAACAACTAGATTTTGCCTGAACAATTTACTAAAGCATTATTTATTCTAATCCTCCTCTTGTAAGATTCTATCTTTTGTGGCCCTATAGAAGATTCAAACAGGAATATATATGAATAATAATGTCTTCTTATTGGATCTATTACTCTCCCTAAAGCCTTTTGGGTTTGTATAAATCTAATATTTTAGAATTATGTATTGTACTGCATCATTTATTACTTGCTGGTTTGGTTAAGCTACTCCTTGTTTGAATTTGACTATTTTTTGTACCTATAATTCTGCCATTCCTATTATCCTTCTTCAGATATCTAATCTTCCTTGGTGAAAGGTCCCAGTTCTAGCCACATCATTAACATTTTCCGGCATATCTTATTCTGACCTATCTGCCTCTTCTAGACCATCTTGCTCCCTTTGGGACTCTTTCTCGATGTTGCTCACCTCAGATATTGTTGGTTCTTCTGATTCTAATTCTTATTTACTGGTAAATTATTGTCTGACTCAATTTCCTCCTTCCCTCTATCTTGTCCTTCCCTGATGGGATCTCCAGGACTATTCTATTTTATTTTTGTAGATTGATTATTCCCATATGAAGAGCTTTCTTTCCTCCTACTTTGGCTATCACTTAATGGCTTGTGGACTTTCCACTCCTTTACCCATCAAATTATCTAATTAAAGGTTCCCTGGAGTATCTTGATGTTTTCCATTGCTATTTTCAGTCTGAGTTTTCTCTTTAGTTGTATCCTCGTCCCTGCATCTGCAAACATCCCCCAAAAATTTCTTGAACCCATTTCTTTGTGCTTTTATTGTGTGTTTCTTTCCTTTGTTCCAGATTCTGCTGTTTATCCTTGTCCCCATCCTTTGTATGAACGCCCTCTTGCTGATGCTCTTTCTCTACTCCTTCTGACTGTCTCCCTTCAAGCACTTGAAATTTATTGTCAGTAGCCACCATTTCCTTTTTCTGTCTTTAATCCCACCGTTGTACTATGCCCCCTACCTGCACTTTTTCCCCTAGTAGCACCTATGTGTTTTTGTTTTGGTTCCTGAAATTCCTCCCCCTTCTTCTTTGTCTTGTCTCCTTCCTTATTATCCCCTTTGGTCTTTTTATTCACATTGCTGGCTCCCGCCTTATTGTTCTTTTGTTCTCCTCAAATAATTTCGAATGTAGGACAAAACACTCCTCCTCATTGTACCGCTGAAGTTTACATGTCTTGCAATTTGGAAGGTAATCATACTTGATCTGTATCCATTTATTGCTAATCTCCTTGTTTTTCTTCTTGATTCCCACATTGATCCTCTTAGGAAAATCACGAATCAAATCCACCTCAACTTTAACTCTAGCATAACTGGGTCTGGTCTTATTCAATGTAGTCATATCTATCTGTAAGGGTTTTCCTACTGCTGCTGCTATCGAAAAGATCGCTTCCTTCCCAAAGAAATTTAGCGGTAAGGAAGGTAGGGATATCTATGCTACCGCAATTGTTTTCTCTACTTCGGGATCAAAAAGTGGATCCCACTTCAAAGTCCTCATTGAGTAATTCCAATTCTAATGGCACTGTAAAAAATTGGCTTAGAAAGCAGATGGACATAGTCCTCCATTCTAGATACTCTGATCAAGATATATCTGTTGCTCAATAGTCCAATGTTAACCTCCCCCTCCAGATAACACTGTTGTGATATCAATCTCCTCAGTACTTGGATCTCAGGCCATCCGTGGGAGAATTTGCCTAGTACAACATATTCCAATTGTTCATTCGTAATCATCTGTGTAACTTTCTCTTCTTCCTAAATAACTCTTGATTCTCCATTCAGGTACGTAATCTGCTTCATCGGAATAGGAGCTTGCTTCGAATGATGAGGTTGAAGTACATCCGCATAACTTCTCTTCCCGCCTGGTCCATCAACTGTCACTTTCGAAGGTCACACAGTCTCCATTGGAGGTTGCCCACCTGCCATCAAGGACATGAAGATTGCTTGAAAAGTGAAAATTAGGTTTTTTTTTGTTGCTTAGGGTTGAGAGCATTTTTTGTTATTTTTGAAAGTATCTCTTTAGCAGTATTCTTAAATACATAATCTCATAATCGTAACTTAATTTATATTTTTCTCTTTTATTGCTAATTATTAGGAAATTTACCAAGTGATATCAATTATTTAAAAATAATTATTTTTTAGCCACCACCTTATTATTCCTTGTAACTCATGTAACTAAGTGACCTCCAAGACATAATTTCTCTATTCATTTACTTATATTACTATACACATTAATCTTATTCAAGACAAGGAAGAATTTCTCACCTATAAATAACGATGTTTCTTCCTTTGTGAAGTGTGAGAAGAAAAAAAAGAGAGAAGTGTGGATAAATATTGTACAGTATAGTCAAGTTAGTATAGTAAAAGAGAGAGTTGAGACAAAGAAAAATTCTAATTTTTCAACTATATTCACTATATAATGAAAGTATTTATATGTTGAAGGAAAGTATTTTTGTGTGGAGCTTTGAATTTTTCAACTAATCCGGAGTTGTTTAAGTCACACAATGTTGTTGGGTTGTTGTATCCTATAGGAAATAAGTCAATAAATGTATGTTGAATCGGTGTATATTATGCCAAAGTGAACTTGAATTTCCTTAAAGAGAGCGAGATATCCATGTCTCAATCCAAATGAAATTTTCATTCAATTTTGTCATTTTATTTTTTTAACTGCAATTTATTATATTTATGATATATTATACCAACAAAAATAAAACTAGAGAATTTATATATCGAACGTGTACTATAAATGATATGTCCATCCCTGGACACATAATAACTTGTCAATTTATCAGATATTTTTGGTTAATTTTGAACGGACCCCTTTAACCTGAGATTGACCCCAAATATTAATTATTAGAGAGGATTAGTTTCGCTCAAACATTATCACCATTATCTGTAAAATTATTTTGTGTTGTTTAAGTATTGAAGTCAATATATAGTTAGACATGACTATGTTAAAGTGGGATATGTGACTCATTGCTTCATTTATTTGTTTGGAACGAGGAAAAAAATCACTAATACGCCAAATGGACTTTAATTTGTCTAAAGTATGTTTGTGCTTTCGTAGATAGGTTCCACTATTATTTGTTATGCATCATCTAATCCTCTTTTGTAGGTGCTATTATTCCCTTGTGCATCTTAATTTGTTCTTTATATATTAAAAAATAGATGTTCAATAATATTTATTTCATTTAAAAATTAATAAATTATGTATCAATTTGTATTCATTTTACCCTTGCTATTAGATACTATTTAATTCTAATATTTTAAAGATGTGGAAACAAATTTAAATAACAGTCAAATATTGAGTTTTCATAAACTCAAATAAACTATTAAACTAACAATGCGAAATTTAACCCCCTAAAACCTGAAAGTCATTGTATCAAAAATCTATTAAACGTCTAGAGTAAGGGGACGCAATTCCCGAAAATAATAATATAAAACAATTCTAAAATATCCAAGTCCATAGAGAATGAACTGAGATCCCATATGAATTCATGACAGCCTAAAGAGTTGGCTCACCCTTGAATTTGATAGCCTAACGATCTCCTATCTGAGGTATATCAGTAGCCACTTGAAGTTGCCTTGTATTCAACAAAGAAAAAACAAGTGTAGTATCAATACACACAATAATAGTTTACTGGTAGGATAGGATCATGCGGTCGTTCCTATAAATGTAATTTGTGAAAGTAACCACAACATAGTAAAACCACATGTATACAGAAGTATATTATAAATAACCATTTCATGATCGGTATATAATTTCATAGTATCAATCTCAAATGCAACATTCAAAGATGAGCCTCTCATGAAACGCATACCTAAACTATTAGTATGCCAACGTGAACCCATTCCAATATTTAATGTGTCCAGTGGGAGAGCCAAAACGTTTGTTAAGAAGGTTCAAAATTTTAAGAAGTATACACAATAACTAATTGGAGGAGGTTTGACATCTATTATATATACATAAAAAAAAATATAAATGGTATAATTTTTCGTTGAAGGAGGGCTAGAATGAATCTCCTAATTCCAATGCGGCTCCGCCACTGAGTGTGTCGGCGTGAC
>JAPFFP010000070.1:1546484-1565474 GCA_026153255.1 Solanum medicagineum
ATCAACGGAAAAAGGACCCAAACTCTCTCTATGCCCTAATTCCCAAATCGACCACAAACCTCAGAGAAATCGTTCATACTCAGCATTTGCACTTGTCCTTTCAACTATATATGTTCTGTTTTCGACAGGACCAGGACACATAATTTGTACTAAAATATATGATGTAGCAAGTGGTGGATCTTCTTATTGTTGCACTTTCTGCCCTAAGAAACGTATAATCCGAATGAGGACTGAAAAGTAAAACATAGACCATGAGTAATGGTGAGGATGTATTTTCCCTACTTAATTCTATGTATTTATTAAAAAAATTTAAAATATGTACTTAACACCTCATTTTATTTTATTTGCCTAATTGGTTCAATAGGGTCATGAATATGGGTTGTTGTTAGAATTCTTGTTACATCATCCATGTCTTATTGATTCTTGGTTGTATCATCACCCGATTATTGGATAAAAATATAAGATACAATTTTGGATGTGTAAAAAGTTTGATGTATTAATAAATTGTATATTGAATCTAGTAAATTATGTATGAGAAAAAAATCAGATGTATTTAATGAATTTCTTAAATAACTCACACCTTCAAACCCTATGGACAGCATCAAATCATTTGCAAAACTCACATTGTAGGTTGAATCGAACCTTAATGAATGAGCTGGTAATATAACTCATGGACTGCAATGAAAGAATTGCAAATGTTATGCTTGATACAAAAACATAACCTTTTCAACATGATACAAAAAACTGTGTTATATCTGATACAAATTTGATAGAATGATACAACCAAGATTTGATAGCATTGCATATGAAACACAAATGCAAATAACCTAATTTTGTACCATGCACTTTTGTATTTGATATAAAACTGCATAGAAAAATAATATTGTATCATGCACCATTGTATATGATACACAAATATACAGACTTTAACACATTGTATACCCCCTCTGTTGTAATCGATATAAAAAATGCACTATGTTGTACTATACAATTTTATATGTTCATCATTCAAATTATGAATATGTGACATAACGACGGAGGATAATACAATGTGTCAAAATATACAGTACAAAACATACAATACATTATACTCCCTCCTTCCCATTTTATGTAACACCCTTTTCTTTTTAGTTCATCCAAGAAAGAATGTCATCTTACTGTAATTAGAATTAATTTAACTTTAAAACTGTCCTTTTAACCTTAATGAAATGAACCTCTGTAATATAAATATCTAAGAATTATTTTAGATCACAAATTTAAAAAGATTATCAAATAAAAAAATATTATATAAAATAAATAAAAAAATAATATAATATAATATGATATTATAAAACAATACAAAACAACCCTCGAGCAAAGGAGAAAAGAAAAGGGATGAGAAGAGCGGCTCTCATAGGTAAGGACAAGGATATATAGTGCCTTGCCCAGACTGGGGTTCCAAAAGGGCCGCTTCACGTGGCAACCTTTGTTGTTTGTCTTGGCTTATGTTTGTTATTATTGTTGTGGCCTGGCTGTATTCTTGTATTACCCCAAAATTGCACATTTATTTGTATTTTGTTTCCTCTTCTTTCTTAACGTAACACGACACTACTTAGGATTTTTTCATGGATTCTGATTGTCCTTTCCTTAATTCTCATTTGTCTCCATTTGCCTTCTCTTTTTTCCTGACTTGTTAAATTTCGTCATACCTCTCACTTGTCATCTAATCTTTAGGTTCATATTTTTCACGACTTTTCTCATTCACAGAATTTGCCCTTAAAAAAATCACTGTATCATCAGGGACGGATCCACGTAGACCATTTCGGGTGCTCGAGCATTCATTGATCCCGAAAAAAGTTTTGTGCATCTATATAGAAATTATGTAAAATTGTATGAATATAAAATAAGCACCTAATGAATAAAAAATCTCATGGGTGCTTTGGTTTTTGCTACTATTCTAAAGCAGAAAGAGTAGCCAGATGAGGGATCAAATCCCACATCCGCCACTGATTGTCATGTACTACCTCCTCCATAGAAATAAAGACAAAATTTAATCATATTTTTCATTTTTACCCTTTTTAAACTCTACACTCTCATTTAATGTATCATTTATTTCTCATACAAAACTCATCAACCTTAGAAACTTAATTAATGAAGGGTAAAATTGAAAAAAAATTTCAATACATCTCTTGAAAAGTGAACAATTCACTTATTTTGAAACATCAAAAATTTCCTAACCTTAATATAAAATGGAGGTAGTACATTATAAATTTTTAGCGAGGAATAAATTTTGTAGTTAAACAATAAATTCAAAAAAAATGAAAAAAATTGCGAGAGAGGAATAAAAAATAATTGGGAAGCGTGTAACACTGATTGTGAGGTCTAGGAAATAGTTGTCATTTCTTGTACGGATTTGCTTATTCACTAATGCATCATTATTCGTAGACACAAGCATCGTATCTAAACGTACATTATCTTATACATAAGAATCTGATGCATCACAGCAAAGCAAAGAAGATGTATCCCATGTAGAGAAAAATTTAAAAAAAGAACAATTATAAACCAGTTTTATCTTTTTCAGCACAACATTAATAATAATGGGCCCTAGACTTGAGGAAACTTTTTCCATTGCACATGAAGCGTCTGAAATCACTGTGCCTAAATCTTGTTCTTATTTGGGACCTTGAAAAACGACAATTCATTCTTCTTTATTTTGTTACTTGTGCCACTGTTATAGAAATAATTACCACGATCCACTGGCTATATATAGCTAGGTTGTCGGTACCGTTATAGTATTGTTGGAAAACGAAATAGCTATTCAGTCCTCCGGTCCATCCGTTAATTTTTTCGGCATTCGTTATCCTTCTTCTAAATTTTATTTATAATGTATAATACAGAAATATAGATGGTTTTTCTCATTTGTATTACGGTAATAATCAATAATTCAAATCATGATTGTTATAGATAGTTCGTTTCCACAAAGAGAAAATTAAATCATAAATCTCCTTAGTATAAGTATAAATAACTGTATTTGTTAATCAAAAGAGAAACTACAAAATAAGTTATCATTCCAAATTCCAATGTGTGACATTAACTAATCGATGGGTTAAACTTGTCATAAGCAAAAGGACACGAATATTTTAATCAAACACTGATTAGCTAGCTATTAGATATGGCTTTTTAATCTTTAGAAAACTTTATCTTGCAGTGGCTGAGATATAGGTCCTACAGCACGCGTGGAACTACATTCACCCAAGTGTGATCACAGGAACATTCTTTGTTAGAAATTTTTTCGAATATATAGGCTAAATATTGATATTTTGATACATATTAATTTTTGAACAGCCTTGATATAAAAATCACCTGTTCTAAAAATATGAACATCTTTGACGAAAATGCTGGCTCAGCCACCGTCGCTACATTTCATTCAATGTTGCTATATAAGCTTCTTTTAATTAATACTCCAATATTCAAATCCATCAATAACAACAAAGATAATAATTGTTATGATGGCTGTAAAAAGAGGAGTTTGAATTTTAATCATTCTAGTTTGGAGGGTAATGATAATTAAATTAGTATTAATTGTTAGATTAGGTCAAGTTGGGCCATAGTATCCACTGCACTATATAAGGACAAAGAGAAGGACGAATGAGATTAAGCTGGTTGCACCACGTTCTCAGGGCAACTTTGCGATAAGTGGAATTAATTAAATATTAAGAATGATTAACAAGAAGTTAAACTTGTTTATTGAGGTTAGGATCTTTATTCCCTTTTTTCCTAATGATGATTAGCCTGGATATTTGGACACACACATAGGGAAAAAACAAATCCCTGAGGTCCAACACCTAGAAGATCTAGGAGTCATCTCAATTCACACATGACATGGATAACTATTATTTTCTTATTTTCTTTTGTCTTTTTCCCCAAAACTATTTTGTCTTACTTTAGCAAAATAAATTTATATCAAAATAACTCTCATCACTATTTAATTGGGATAGTTCAGTAAACTACATTTTGCATTTATTGGTAATTTATAGTATTTTTTTTCTAATTAGAATGACACATATTTTGAAATGGAAGAAATAATTAAAGCAAGAACTACTTTTTTCATCTCATATTAGTTATTTGTGTTACTAAAAATAGTTCTCTCAAATTATTGTTTAATTTATAAAATCAAAACAAAATTAATTACTTTTTTGTCATTTTACTTGATCTTACAATTAATTCTTTCAAAACGTATAAACACATCGGTAAATAACCAAAAGAAAAAAAAATTCTTAAGAGATAAATTGATAAAATTATTTTTTAATAATTTTTTTTAGAGGTGTTCGCTTGTTCTTATATAATAAGAGGGAATTAGGCTGCAAGTAGACCTCTCTGTCGATGTATTTACTTGAGCTAATGACTTCTTCTTATACATTATGTAGGGCCTATACAAATATTTGGTAGACTTTTTAATTTAATTTCAAGATAGTTGCTTACTTTAACTACGATTTTGCAATATTTTGCCTCTAATAAATAATTTTATCAATTGCTTCAACTATATACATTATGCGAGGCCCATTGTAAAGGTGCTTTGTGGACATTTAAAATTTAATTTTTCCAAGGAAGTTATTTGCTTCAACTACGATTTTGCAATATTACCGTTAATAAATAATCTTTTCAGTTGCTTCAACTCTGATTTCGCTATATCACCCCCCGATCAATTATTTTAAGTTCGGTAAATATTGAAATTAGGATAAGACAAATTTCTCTTTAAATTGGCCAAGTAAACTTAAATAACTATTTTAGTATCTTTCGGTGATTATATTTTTGTCAAAAAGAAAGTGCTACAAATATATATATAAAAATTTCAAATTACTTAATTATTAAATTTAAAATTTAATCAATATTAATAATATATTTATTGAATAATAATTTTACACTTAATGAGAAAATTTAATAACGTTTAATTATATCATTTAAAAATAAATTTATGAATAACTATCGAAGAGTATAAAAACCACTATCTATCTGTTATTCTCGTTAGAAGCGGTAATAGAAATCTTCACCGTATTATACCCTACCACAAAAAATGTTCAACTTTTTATAATATATATAGATGAAAAAAATTACAAACATGAGTCTCCTCCTCTTAACTCTTTCACGTTCTATAACGTGATAAGTTCATAAGCTTTGACACGTAACAATACGAGAAAATTTATTTGTCTCACATCACAAGCATTTGTTATGTCGTCTCTCTTGTCCATTGACAACTGGGCTTATTAACCACTCAATTGTTGAAGGATTAGATGTGTAAAATATAATAGTCTTAATCACCATTTTAAGAGGCTACAAAAATTCAGTTGTCAAACAATGTGAAGCATAAATGATTTTTTTGAAAAATACATCTCAATCATAGATTAGGATTAATTTCAAATATTATACGATAAAATAAATATAATCATATTTTCAAAAACATAAAAAATAGCCAATTTTTTTTATTAAAAAGGTGGAGTTTAGCCATTATACGTGTCTAAATAGTAGAGAAATTGTGGCTAACAGCTACATTTTTTAGTAGTGAAAATTTCTACTATATACATGACTTTACAACATATTTATCGCATTAAAAATGAAAACAACTTAATGAAGCAAATTTATACACTTTCCATACACGTGACAAAAAATCTTCAACTAAAATGGGCTTTGTGTATATATAAAAGTGTATATTACATAGGTAGTGTATCAGTATAAATAGTGTATATACATATATTGATATCATATAAGTGGTATGTTAATGTGTATTAATATTGTATAAATAGTTATGTAATGTATTGATATTGTATAAATGGTAAATCTATATATATTGGGGTGCCATGAGTGATATAGGACCATGTCCTTTCTCATTTGCTTAATTTTTATTTTTTTTATAATAACTTTGTGACTCAAAATTTTGATGCAAGATCTATTACTATTTATTTATTTTGGATAAAAGAGTGGCTATGCGACATATTGTTAACATTATTAAAATAGAACATACAAAGCCCAGTTATGTTTGGTCCAAGAGACGAAACAATTAGGACAAAACACCGAGTAAATAAGGAAGGAAAAACTACACAAAAATAAATTTAGTCTCAACTATTTACTCCCTTATCGTACTTTCTTCTTTCTTACTACATGTATGACATTAGCATTACTATTCTATGATACTCCATGATATATGTTATCATAGCGATATCATATATGATTGAGCTTAATCTTTCATGATACTTCATTAATATATTAATACTCTGTCGGTATTATATACGTTTGGGTTCTCTTTTCAAGAAATAATTAAGAAAAAATTATTAAAGTTACAATATTATTTATTAAACTCAAAACTCTGATGGTATCAAGTAGTTTCATCCTCTTTGATACCATCAGAGTACTCCCTCTTTTCACTTTTAGTTGTCAAATTTTGATTTGTCACACTTATTAATAAAATAATTATTGGTATGGTAAGTTTATCATTTTACCCCTATTAATTGATAAGATACCAAACATATTTATTCCTTATATTTTTCAAAAACATTAACTAAATACAATAAATTGAGGTAATAACAAAAAAATATATATATATTTTGTCCTACCTTGATTTGTCAAAAATGACAAGTAAAAGTGAAAATCAAATTGAAAAACTTTTGAGAATTAAAAATGAACAGAGAGAGTATTTATAATTTGATGGTATCAAGTAGTTACACTGAAGTACAACTTCTTCCTTCTAAATATCATCAGAATATGTATATACTCTCATGGCATCAAATACGCAAAAATAGTTAAAAACACAAGGTGTAAAATTAAGAAAATAACCATTTGTAAATAGTTTCCTTCTTTTAGTTACAATTGTTTTTTTCCATATAAATACTAAAGAGACACAAAAATGAACTAAAAACCTACTTGTTACACCCTAGAAATTACCAAAACTCCCCTAGATAAAAGATCGCCCGCACAACATATTATCCTTGATGTTTTTTGGCAAAGCTAAGACTGAAATATCGACAGGGCAAAAAAACTATGTGAAAAGTGGCCTCGATTGAAATTTAAGCCAACCGGATCAAAAGATAAGTTTCTGGGGCAAAATTTCTTATTCAGCAAGGTGCGCAATAGGTCTGCACAATAGTTCATTTATTCATTCTCTTCATAAAATGCACTCAATGAGCTAGTTTTATGTGTTTCGTTAAAAAATATAATGAACTATGTCCCAAACATTGGTCCCTTGTCCTTATCTACGAGCTTGGTCTATATGGCTCGTAGGCCTATCTATGATTCATAGATGCCTTCCATGGTTTCATCAAAATTTTCAAAAAGTTTCCAAGTCCACTACCTATCCACGATAGCCTTTCTACGACTCATACGTTGTTGAATAGAAATAAGGAATGTTGATGCAGTTAGGACTTGTAGTACCTAGCACTAGCATTATTTCTGCCATATTTTCCTTATTCTGAATTTCCAACCTTTGAGCTATTACATTATCTCTCCTTTGAAAACATTCATTTTTGAATGAGACAAAAGCTAGCTTGAGTAGTAAAATGAATATCAAAAGTCCGGCATGAATGCAATAATGCAACTTAAACACCGATTTCATGGATACTTATAGTTTTACTATATGATGCAAACTTGATAAATCAAATTACATGATTTTCTCAATGAATTATGAATTTTATATGTGATAAGGACAATTCTCATATATATTGACACCAATAAGGTATCAATATATTGACAGAGTATCACAAAGGATTAAACTCAGTCCTATATGATATCGATATGGTATCAATATATCGACGGAATATCACAAAGAATATATTTTCTAGTAATCTAGAGTTTAATAAATAAGCTTGTGATTTAATAATTTTCTCTTAATTATTTTATTTATTAAAAAATTAAGTTTAAAACTATATGATACAAATGGAGTATCAATATACTAATGGAATATTACAGAGAATTAAGTTCATTCATATATGATACTGATATGGTACCAATATATCGATAGAATATTAGAAGAATATATTTTTTACTAATTTAAAATCTAATAAGTAAGTATGTGATTTTGTAATTTCTCTTAATTATTTTATTTCTTTAAAAAAGAGCACAAAACTATATGATATTCATAAAATATCGATATGCGGATGCAGTTTCACAAAGAATTAAACTCAGTCCTATATGACACTAATATGATATCAATATACCCATGGAGTGCACAAAAAATATATTATCTACTGATTTAGAGTTTAATAATTTTCTTTTAATTATTTTTTACTTTATTTCTTTAAAAAAGAGTCAAATCTTATATGATACTGATAGGGTAACAATGTACTGACAGAGTATCACAAAGAATTAAGTTCATCCTATGTCATACCGGTATGGTACTAATATACCGTGTGAGTATCAAAGAGGATTAATTCCTAGCAGTTATGTTGATATCATGAGCAAAATAAAAAAAAAAAGAGAAAGTAGGGGTTAGAGGATAAATTGTTTGAATTATGCATCCGTTAAAGATAAATTATTTGAATTGAGTCCAATTTAAATAAATAATTTTATGTTAGCTTCTATTTTGTGTAGCTTTCCCTAGTCTTTACAGACATATTTCATCTTGAAAAAACATGAATCTCGATCCGTTTAGAAGGAAGTCCAAATTTCAATAAATATAGGCCCAATTTTAGAAATTAAAATTAAGGCCATCTATCGGCGCAATCTACACCATTTTTCACCTGCAATTTCTCCGTTTATTTATCAGAGAACTGATCTCAGTCTCACTCTAGTGACTCTGACAAAATTGAGTTGTGAGTTCCTTTAATTTTCCTAATTCGTATAGTTAATTATCTTTTGTTTATCTCGATTTGGATTATTATTTAGTAGGAGATGATGTACAATTAAATATGAGTTTTGTAGTGTAACTACTTTTGCTAATAGAAATTATAATTCAGAGCACTTGATTTAGCTATTAATTTCACTAGAAACGTAATCCGTTGATTCTTGAATTAAAATTAGAAGCTTTATTTGTTTTTTACTTGTTAAAATTGTATAAAAGTGTCACTAAAAACCTCTCGGATAAATTTGAAATTTAGAGATTAGGTTAGAAAGTTAATAGATTGTTTGGCTTTGTCGTAGATTAGGCTCGGTAGTAGGTTAGGGTCATACTTGTTTTTCTTTTTTCCTAAAATATGTTATCTTTTATTTTACTTTTTTTCTTTTTAAGATGTTTTCATTTGGAAGGTCTTGATATTGTTGAATGCCCCGTCCCCTTTTGTATATGTACGCATTTATCTGTGGAATGTGAGCTTCACTTGAGTTTCCGTATTGTATACTGAATGTGGGCTTGTGACTTACAGGGTTTAAAGTGATCACACATCTGCAATGCCTCACAAAGCTCGGCCTATGGCAGGTCTCCTGCTGTTTACTGGACGTAACATTGTTTTGGTTTCAACAATAACTCCTGTCTATGATTTCGTATGCTTCCATCCACAGTGGGAAAGAAGAGTAAGACTTGTTATCATCATATCCACAATCAAACTGAAAATTATTCTTTGTTTCAGCAATTATAGGCTTTTCTGTATCTTCCTTGTTTATAATTCTCTAGCCAAAATATTCTCTAGACTTGGTATAAATGTTCATAAAACTAGTAAGTGTTTTTGCCTTCTTTGCATGAATATCATCGACATGTTTCAAGTTGTTGCAGCTTTAGTGCAACAGTTGGTTATGTTACTAATTTAGAGAATTAAGTTGCTTTTAGTAAACCAACACTTTTGAGTGTGAGTATATTTGGCATAGAGTTCTCTTTAAAATTGTAAATTGATAATTTAAAGAAGATTTCAAATTCTCTAAACTTTTCGTAACCACCTGAACTCTAATTCGTATTAACTGCTCTGCAACAACAACAACATTACCCTAATGCCTCAAAGGCTCCGCCCATTGCGGGGTAAGAGGGGTCGGCTGTACGCAGCCTGACCCTATGTTTAAAAACATAGCGCGACTGTTTCCAGATGACCCATGATGAGCGTCGAAAGTTGCATGACTAACTGCTACTTCACAATTGAAAGAAGCGCAGACAGTTTAAAGAGTCATTTTGCTTTATTCCATCATACTCCAAAGCCAAAAAATAGTGAATCTTTGGCTCTATCCAAGATTGATGGAAATTCGTATTAACTGCTCTAATTTTAGCGTATTACTTTGTCTTTGTAATCTTCTCCCATATTACTGATAGCTTAATTTCTAAATCTATTTCAGAGAGAGCATCGGTGTCAGGAATGTGAAGCAGATGTTATTCTGTCTAGCAGATAATCTTAATTCAACATGACCACGAGAGAAAACTGACTTATATTCACAAGTTAAGATGGAGCCCTACACATGCTTCTGATTTTTATGCTGCACACGTCTTGTATTGAGCTGGCTTATGTAAGAAAGATCAAGACTATGCATCTTACTAGCATACTTATTCTTTACGAAAAGAATTGCGACAAATATATTTTTTTGAGGAAACAATTGTTGTTCCATTTATATTGGTGAGTGTTTGGCTGTCTGAATTCAGAAGTAAGAGAATTGAAAGATCTTCTGTTTTTTAATCTTGATGCTTACCATGAATTTAGAGACCTAGAGTACAGCGCTAGATCGTTTTCGAGGCTAGTTAGTGTTCTTTTGACTTTGATGCAAGGCTATTGATAAAGTTCATTGTACTTATTAATCTTACAAGAAATTGGAAGACTTTCATACTTAGCATTCATTTTAGTCTAATCATAATTTCATTTTTTTTTTCTTTTTCTTATTAATAAAAGATAATGTGTTGGACATGGGTGTCAATCTAGCTTCCACTTTATCTTTCTGTCGAACAATATAGTTGGAGATGTCTCGTCATATGAGAAAACTTGCATATAATGTTCATATTGATCTTTGATCAAACAGAAACCATCTCTATTTCCCTAGGCATGGATAAAGTTTGCACACACACTACTCTCACTAAATCCCACTAGATGGAATACATTGGTATGTTGTTGATTTTGTGATTGAATTTGCATTTGACACATATAGTGATGACCTTAAACCTATTCTATCAAGATTTTCACCAAAGAAATTCAATATATTAAGATATAAACACATAAAGAGGCTAAGGGAATTCATCATCAACAATTTATACATAAAAAATAATTTTGACCTTGTAGGTATAATGTACTATTCTGACAAATAGGGTTCCTATAAACCCCTTGTACCCTCTAACTTCGCCACCGAGCCTAATAGAGTCGAGCAACGACAATGACAATAATATATCAAATAACTAAACCCAACTTGGATTTTATTTTCCCAAAACACAATTTACACACAAAGTTACAATAGTAATATTGATACATCTCGACTCCATGAAGAGCAAGAATGGCATCATAGAAAATCAAGTTAAAGAGAGGAAATTGATGATATTTGACAATTGTTCACTCTGCAAATAACCTACAAAAGAGAAGCAAGAGCCACTTTTGCTTCAAGAATAAAGATACCATCTAGACAACAAGTCAGACAGAAGTGTCTTCCTAAATGGATCAAATTGTAACATGTTTTCCAATGTTCTATTTGGAAATACATTGTCAGTTTTCATTCTCTAGCAAGTAACTTTGACATTAGTATAGGCTGGAATAAGACACTAGAACTGGCAAATTCGACAAACATATCCCGCTTGTCTGAATTTGTAAAATATCTTTTCAGAATTATGCATGTTGCGTCTCTTTGCATATTCTTCCATCACAACCATATAAGAAACAAATTTTGATTTCAAATTGATACTTTTGTAAAATGGTGTCTACTTTCTCCAATGCTCCTGCTTTAATAAAAAGTCTTATAAGGCCGTCGCCCATCCCAAGCTAATGGCCCGATTGACAGCCACTCTCTAAAATCTGTTTGACGAGATCTTTTCCCTTCGCCAACATCTTATGACTTGTATAACTACTTAATAGAGGATAATGATGCTTCCATGTAAGCTATTGTCCTTCTTTTGACATCTTATCAAAGACAGCTTCTGCTTCCTTAATTTTATGTAGCTTTCCAAAAGCTTCAATAACAGCCATGCAATCAACCATCCGTGCATAGTTGCCAGATTCTGCGCACATCATCAACCTTTTTAAGACCTGTATAAAGAGCAAGCAAACACCGCAGACCAATTGCTTTCCTCTATCTCTCCTTCCATTTGTTTGAGTACATTCTCCGCCTTTCGTTCAAGACCCCAAATATTAATGCTTCGCGATGATGCTTTTCGTATACAGTTTAGGTTCTATCCCCTCAGCCTTCATGGCCTTAACAATTTGCTCCATTCCAGCAATATCATTAGATTGACTTTTACAATCTAAAAGTATGTGGTAAATGAAGTCGGTTGGTTTTATGTTTTTTTTTCCATTAGCAAGAGAACATCTGCAATTTTCTTTTTATCGTCTTGTTTCTATAGAAGGAGAAAGTGACTGCACGCAGAGTATGTGACAGTCTTTCTCATATAAGTCATCTTCTAACAAATTCATATGCACACACAAGTCAATGTGGGAAACTCAAAAGATCCATACAACAAAATCTTCAATATAACTAATAGGATAAGAAGGAAAAGCCCAATAGCACCCATGTTAAAGTGCATAGTGATAATCTCGTCCATGTTACAACAAATAGTTATTATCAAAATTTAAATTTTCATGTATTATTCAGAGTGTTTAGTCTAAAGAGAAAGACTCTCACATTGAAACAAGATTTGATAAACAAAAAAAAAGTCCAAAAAGCACGCATACAACCCGCAGAGAGTTCTTCAGCGATTTTGTTGGCTTAGCATGTAGTGTTTTAAGATGCTATTGTCTCCAGATATGTCAGGGAGGAAACCATCAATAAAAGGTCTCCAATCTTATTATAACGAAAACAAATTCAAAACCATCAGCCAGAATAGAATGCCTTTGGAAAGAATGCCAAGAGTAATTAGAGAAGATTTGGTTATATGAACCACCTCAAAATATTTGTAATATCTCTTTCTAAAAGGAGTTGCATCTTGTAGCATATACTGAATTATAGGATAACGTGCTATTTCATCCAGGTCTTCAAACTTCATAAATCTTATTTGACAAAGCATTGCTCAAACGGGAAGATAAGTGAACTTGTAAATAGTGACACTATAAATGGACAAAAAAATAAAGGTCAAAGACTATATCTGATGTAACATAAAACCAAAAAGAATTGCCCCCGTTCCTAGGTCGAGTGGCAAAAGATGGAGGATTTATGACTCAGGTCACAAGTTCAAACATCATACTGTTGAATTGTGCGTGCTTCTACTCTAACTAGGAACCAGGTCCCTTGACAGAAATAATAAAAGAAAGACAGAAAATGAGAACACAACAAAATTTAGAGTGGAAACCCTCCTTGCTCAACGGAGGTAAAACCACTACCTGATCCACCCGATTTCAACCCAAAGCTTCACTAATCTCAAAAGAACAAAATGATTATAACCCCATATAATCTTGAGGACTGATCCACAAGCCCTTTTTTTCCTTTACAAGTAAGTGAAATCCACAAAGTCTTAGCTACGTCAAAACTAAGAACACGAGCACAACCAACAAATCAGACCATGAAAAATAAACAACATCAGAGTCTTTTATAGAGCAGGATCTGGTTCACATTCAGAACAAGAAAATAACATTTAAAGAAAACAAGAAAATAATACTTCAAGCATAGACTCCATTGATGTTTTCTTCAAAGCATCAAGATGAAGAAGATTAACTTTTTGGTTGTGTATATATTGGAGTGGAATATGATTCTTTCTCTTGTGATTCACAATATATATCAAACCCTTCAAAAGGCAAGTAACAAACTATTGGGGACCACTCACAAAAATATACCATTTGACCCAATATCATTGGCTATTGAGCTTGTCACTCTACCAGCACTTGAGCACACCTAGAATTAGTTTTTTTCAGAATAATGTCACTATCAAAGAGATTTGTATATCACGCTTATCTCTAGGATGAGATCAGGCCCCATCTTAGAATTTGTCAAACATTAAAACTATTGCATTTTAACACATTTTCTCTTTTTAAAGATGACAAACACTTTGGTTCGACTAGCCCATTGATAGCAAATAACACCTTCCCCCTTTCAACAACACCAGTTTTACCACAAGACCAGACCATATATCATACCATATTGATAAGCAAATAACACCTTCCCCCTTTCAACAACTGTCGTTTTACCACAAGACCGGACCATACACCATATTGTACTTCTCTCTCATTATATTTCCCCTTTTGACATCATAAAAAGGGAGTACATATACCAAAATGAAGAAAACATAGGGATAAAACCATGCATTTCAAACATAAAGGATATCTGTCCACCAAGTCATAGTCAATTGAGAGATTGAGTAGAAAACATGATCAATTTGAGACTTTCATTAGCCCAAGCTTCAAACGATTTTTCTCAAATACATCCTTAAAGCTTTTGTAAATATATCAGCAATTTGGTCCTCAGTCTTGCAAAATTGCATGCTTATATTCCCTTTCTCAACATTATCTCTCAAGAAATGGTGTCTCACATCTATATGTTTGGTTCTCTTATGATGAATTGAATTCTTCGGACCGGATGCCGACTGAGATTTGAGTCGAGGATCTCGATTGATATTTCATGGGGCTGGGCCCCGTGATTGATATTCTATGGAGCTAGGCCCTTTGATTGATATCTTGAGATGAGAGACTATTATTTATGCAAGGAGAATTTTTTCTCCCGCGAGGGATACGTCCTGCCATTATGCAGTTGGCTGATTGTGTTAAGGGGATTCTTTCTCCATCGGGGGATATGTCCCATCATTATTTTGAGTGTCAGGCCATCTGGCCCTGGCTGACTGCTCGACCGAAGGCTAGGTCAGAGGACTATGGATCGAGTGCCACGTGCCGGCACAGGGTCGAGGACCCAATTGACTTGTGATTATTGGGGCTAGGCCAGTGATTTATTACTTATGGATCCACACACTTATTCGTACCTTGATTGTGTGTGGGTGTATCTCATAGGCTTATGGGGGCTCAGGGGGCGCTCAGGTTTAGATACTAAGGCCTCACACCCACGTACAATTGACTCTTGTTCTAATGATGTGGACATTTGGGCTCTGTGATGGTTTTATGAGATTTTGTGATGATTCTGAGGGATTCTGTGATGATTTGTTAGTTCTATATTGTGTGCGGGTGTACCTTCTAGGCTTATGGGGGCCTAGTTGGCGTACAGGCGTAGATACTAGGGCCTTGCACCCGCGTACAACACTATGCCTTAATTGGTGGCTGTTACGGTATTAGCCTACGCAGTCTTCGTTAGTCGTTATCAATGATCAGTACTTGGGTTGGTTCAGGTTATCATTGTTCTTCACTTCAGTTGGTTCACTATGGTTTGAGGGTTTCTAGACATGCTTATGCCTTGATTTGAGTTCGCTTTGCTACACTATTGCAGTTCCTTATATATTTGGGCTTATACATGTTTACTATTTCACTCGGTCGACCGATGATACCTGCTGGATGCCTTTTCTCGTACGGACCCCTACTTTCTGCATCTTTTTATGGTGTAGTTCTAGGTACGGGTCGTGGCTGTTGAGTTGGTGAGTTTTGGGAGCGCTCATGAGACTTTTGGTGAGCACCGGCGGTTCTGACTACCTTGTAGTCTCCTTCCTTTTGATGGTCATCTATTGTTTCCAAACATTTGGTCTTGTATAGTAGTATTATGATGTATTTTGTAGGAGCACTCTTGCTTGCATATACACTATGTTATGTTTAGGTTTTATGTATCTTTCTGTCATTGTAGTTTTGTACAGCTGACTTTCAGGTTCTAGGTAGGTTTTGGTTATGTATATTTTCATATTGGTTAGGGTTTAGACTAGAAAGCTAGGACAGGTACCTTGGGAGTTGGGTAATTGGCTTGCCTGTAGGTGGGATCTAGCAGGCACCATCATGACCAGGAACGGATCGTGACAAGGTGGTATCGAATTTTTTGAATTAAACAAAAGATTTTGTTTTAACTAATTTTTTAATTTAAAATTTAAATTAATATTTAAATGTTAATTAAAAAGAAAGATTGTTCGTTTAGAAAAGGAGCGACTCCCCTGAAAGAACTTTTTAACAGACTCTATAAATACGATGAATTTCATGATGTAGCATAATTTCGATTGCATATATTCTTTAGACTTTTTTGTATTCTGATAGAATTTTGCTTGTTAATCCCTAAATCTATATACAAGCAATTACTTTTGAAATATAGTGATCTTTCACGCCTCAAAACTCTGACTTTCTTCGTAATTCTTCTAACAATAAATTGGACAAAGACACCATGTCCAAGCAAAATGACAGTTTACATTCATTTTATGTTAAATAATGTGAGAAACACTAAGGCGGAATGATCAGAGACATCATTGTACTTGACTCTGTTTGTATGTTAAATTTTTATACTTACGGTTGTTTCTTATTATGCTAATTTTTGAATCATAAGAATTTTCTTTTTCCCAGACATGCTTATAAAATCATAATAAATATATTATTGTTGCTAACTTTTGAAGCAAATTTGGACAACATGACAATTTTCGATTACTGATCATCAAGGAGAAAAATAAACTTTTTCTCCGGTAGGTAGTTTTATTTTAATATAAGAAGCAAAATTCAGATATCACAATAAATGTTTCTATCAAGTGATTTCATCAAGTGGTATAAAATGTAATATCCATTTCTTTTGGAGCTTTTGACGTCCAATGAACATCGATAGAGGAAACAGTTCGAGTATTACAGAGATTGGGATAAAAATTGCTCTTGAAATCACAAAATAAAAATAAATAAAACATGAGTATTATAGTGCCCCCATAGGTAATATTCTAGCTAGACTGATCGAATAATTGGATAATTATTAGAATTATAGAAATATAAAACTACCTAATTTGTCCAAAACATACATTATAAATCTTTAGCCAAAGTCACATCCCAGTATACAACATTATAATCCGGTGTACAATAATAAACAAATTCTTTTGCATTTTATATTTTACAAAAATATTTAAAAACTTAATATACAGTACTATACCCTCAATGTACAATATTATATAAAATTATGAGGGATATTTATACGTTATATACAATATGATACATTAATATACTTATCAAAGGAGACATTTATTGAAGGGTCACTTAAAGGCTTTTTTGTAATTAGACCTGCAACAGCGTTAACTAATTTAATGACAATTAGCTAACCATTTAGTTAGTTAAGTTATTCCGAGTGAAAATGTTTCCACTCAACATAGGCTTTTAGTGATGGATGTGGAGATCAAGAGAGAAAAGAAGAAGAAGGTTATGTTCACCCAACCTAGGATTAGATGGGGAGGCCTTACTCCTGCCCTTTCTCGCGAGATGGAAGAAAAGTTGTGAAACTTAGAGGCGTGGAGTAGTGAAGGTAATGTGAACAGCATGTGGGACACGACTACTGGTTACATAAGAAAGGTAGCTACCGAGGTATTAGGGATCTCGAGAGGGATCTTTGGTGGTCGTCAGGGCGATTGGTGGTGGAATGATGAAGTCCAGGGTAAAGTGAAAGATAAGAAGGTCGCTTACACAGAGTGGTTAGAGTGTAGGGATGAGGATGAAAAGCAAAAGCTTAAGGTAATCTATAAGACGGCCAAGTCAGAAGCGAAGATGGCGGTGACGAATGCTAAGTCAGCAGCATTTGAGCGCCTTTATGAGAAGTTAAGTGATAAAGGCGGGGACAAGAGATTGTATAGACTCGCTAAAGTAAGAGAAAGGAAACCTCGCGACTTGGACCGAGTGAAGTGCATCAAGGATGAGGAAGGCGAGGTGTTGCTGGATGACACTTCTATTAAATTAAGGTGGCAAGCTTACTTTCATAAACTCTTAAATGACAAAGGAGATAGAGATATTGAGTTGGGTGAGTTGGCACACTCCGAAAACCATCGTGATTTTGAGTATTGCAGGTGGTTCAGAGTTGAGGAGGTAAGAAGGGCTATTAGTAGGATGAAGAGGGGGAGGGCTATCGGGCCCGATGAGATTCCGATAGACTTGTGGAAGAACATGGTCAAAGATGGCATTGAGTGGTTGACTAGACTATTCAATGCTATTATGAAGACTGCCAGGATGCCTGATGAATGGAGGAGGAGTATAATGGTTCCATTGTACAAGAATAAGGGAGATATTCAGAACTGTAACAATTACAGGGGTATCAAGTTGTTAAGCCACACTATGAAGGTTTGGGAGAGAGTAGTGGAGATGGGGGTGCGAAGAATAGTATCTATCTCAGAGAATCAGTTTGGATTCATGCCGGGGCGGTCGACTACTGAAGCGATTCATCTTGTTCGGAGGTTAGTGGAGAAATTAGGAAAAGAAAACAGGACTTTCATATGGTGTTCATTGATCTCGAGAAGCATACGACAAAGTCCCAAGGGATGTCTTATGGAGGTGTCTTGAGGTGAAAGGTGTTCCAATGGCGTATATTAGGGCGATTAAGGACATGTACGATGGAGCCAATACTCGGGTAAGAACGGTGGGAGGAGACTCAGAGTATTTTTCTGTTGAGATGGGACTCCACCAAGGACCTGTGTTGAGCCCTTTCTTGTTTGTCTTGGTGATAGATGAGCTGACGCGATCTATCCAGGAGGTACAATGGTGTATGCTATTTGTAGATGACATTGTACTGATTGATAAGACTCGGACTAAAGTTAATGCTAGGTTGGAGGCTTGGAGATACGCTTTGGAGTCCAAAGGATTCAGATTGAGCAGGACCAAAACTGAATACTTGGAGTGCAGATTCATTGTTGAGAGGGATGAAGCAAACTTTGATGTGAGGCTTGCTACTCAACCTATCCCCAAGAGGGACAACTTTAAGTATATGGGGTCCATCATCCAGAGTAGTGGCGATATCGACGATGATGTCACGCATCGTATTTGGGCAGCATGGACTAAATGGAGGCTTGCCTCTGGAGTATTGTGTGACAAGAAGATACCACCTAAACTCAAAGGTAAG
>JAPFFP010000070.1:1580391-1592248 GCA_026153255.1 Solanum medicagineum
GCTTAAAAGTTGTTATAGTTTGACCAAAACTATTACCTATTTACCCTAAGTATTTTTTCATATTCTCAAAATTATCCTTACATATTTAAGCACTTCTATTTGTAGCAAACATTCTAATATTGGAATATGAATGTATGTTTATTAATATATATTGTCCTTCTTTCACTATTTTTCTAATAAATAATTTATGATAGTAAGAGAAATACGTGAATTATAAATAAATATTATTATTCATGAATGTAATTAAAAAATATTTTAAATTCTTTATGTGAAATAAGAAGCGACGTGCATGCCATTAGAAAGAATAAACATTATTGGTTTGTTAAATGTTGGAAGTTTCTTGAGAAAGCAAAAGAAAAATGGAATAATTGGTATATTTTGACAATTGAATATCTCAATCATGTTTCGATTTCGATCACGAAAAAAAGGGCATCTTAAAATTTTTGTGATCTATCCAAATTTAATATATTTTCAAAATTTAAAATAAATTTTGTATATAAAATTTACTTAAATAATAAGTTTATATTGATGTTGAATCAAAACATAAATTTATTTTACTTTATTTTTTTAGACAGAGAAATCTTAAAGTAATCAATTTTTATAATGTTAACAGCTTGAAGGGTATTTCATATATTTTTAATTAAAAAAGTACTTAACAACACTTATGTCCCAAACACATCAACAACTAGTTTTCAGTTACAACACTTTTATCCAAACACATAACTGCTTATTTTTCAAATATATTTCAACACTTTAAAAAGTGTTTCTAAAGTACTTTTTAAAAGTTATTTTTTTTAACTAATCTAAACGGGCTCTTAAACTTTTTTTATACTTCACCTTGTTTACATTACTTTTAGTACCACATATAACAATATTCACCACCTTCATTTCTTATTTTTATATTATGATAATTCTTCTTGAAAAATTAAAGTTTATGTATGAGTTCCATGAGAGGACTCCTTATGTGCATTTTATGATCATGTTGTACATGTTTCATGTATTAGTTGATCCAGGATATTCTGATTGAGAATTTGTATTGAGTTGTGGATGTTGGTTTATGTATTGGTCTGTTTTAGTAAGTTGTAGTTCTTATTTATATTTATATTTTGAAATTAATCTTGTGATTCTATCAGTACATTATGACTGTGCATCGATCTTGTACTTGCTCTTTTTTTATTGAATACACGATATATTTAGGTGGCTGATAATGAGAGCTTGGTTGAGAGATTCATGACCATTCAAATCCAAGAATAAGCTACTCTGTTAGACTACTACGGATTTTTATTTTTTCCCTATTTCTTTGTCAATCTTTTCTGACAAGAGACAGTTAAACTATTAGTTTTTGATTTCTAGTTTTTCAAATTACATCCTCGTTCTTGACTATTTAGAATTTTGTATTGTTCCTTTCAGATTTTTTTTTCCTGTGGGATAGGGAAGGGAAAAATGGGAAGGAAGATTATAATATGGAAAATTGAATCCTCATCAAAATGAGAGTTTAGATAGTCAATCAATTGAGCTACTAATGTTCTCCTTCCTATTCTAGGGATTAATTTCTGCATATTATTTTTGGTATTGACTGAGGTTATGGGAACTTGGTCCATTATTTATTTTTAATAACTTTCTTAGTGTTTTTCTATAGTAATCGTCTTTTGATAAATGATTTGATGGGTTAGATTGAGTAAGAAATTAATTATTCGTCTGAAGAATTAGTGTGAGGATCGTGACAATTTGTGGAGTTCTGCTAGGGATAAAAGTTTATCACTTGTATTTCAACTGATATACAGAAAATACACAAGGGATATGTATGGGATATACAATCAATACACGGAAAATAAATATGTTATTCTGTTCCATGTTCATCGTCTTCTAATTTTCAATTTGAACCGCCTCAAATAGTCCCAAAATTGACATTCTATTTCCTTAAGGTAAATCTAATTTAATTTCTACAATGCTAACTCGACTTAAAATTTAATTTCAAAAATCCAAAATTTCAAACTTAGGCTTAAGCGAACTTTAATTTCAATGGCTTCCAATGGTTTTAGCTCAACTTATTCACTTTCCATTAAATCGGACAATGTTTTATCTGTACTAAACATACAGTTAGGTATCCTTTGGAAGAGTATGCATTAACTCTTTTTATTAATAATATCTTGTTTGATACTCCCTTCGTGTATTTTTACTCAATACTTGTTTAATTTATAAAATCAAAAGATAATTTTAGACTTAGTTTCTAATTTATCCTTGTCATTAATTATAATTATTTCCCTATTACATTTTTCAAGAAACTGTATTAATTATATTCAAAGGGTAATTTGATAAAATTACTCCTATTATTTACTATTTCTTAATCCTTATGTCAAGTCAACAGGAAACAAGTAAAGATGGACGGAAGGAGTACATGTTTTCTTACTATGAATAATTAATACAAGCATTAGTTATACACTCTATTGTGTATTAAAGTGTGCATTACTAATATCATGAATTCTTGGGTATTAGTAATGTGATGTTTTTAATTCATGTATTAGAATTGTTAAAGATCACATTACCGCCTCTCAAAATTATGTTTACATTTTTCCCACCATAATTGTGAATGATATCTTTATAAATAAATATTTTTATATAATGCATGTTATTACATCAAAAGAAACAATAAATAATAAATAGTTTATGTATAATTAGTGTAAGCATTATTAATACAAATATTATTAATATTTCCTCTGGTCCCTTTTATATGTCACATTTTGTGATTACACTTGCATTAAGAAAAAAAAATAATTTTACTATTTTGTCCTTATTTAATATACATTAATTATTTTTTTAGTTCTTTTAGTTGGCCAAATATATTTTTTCAAAGTTTATTAACTATCAAGGGTAAAATAGGAAGAATAATGTCATTTAAGCATTGATTTTGTAAAATGACATATATTAAGAATGATATATAAAAAAGATGGGATAAAGTACACTTTATTTGATATTATTGTTATACTGATTCCTGTAGTTTATAAGTGAGGAGTGATGTACATAATTTTTTTTCCTATGGAGGTGCCAAACTAGATGATTTTTCTGAGTAAGTGATTACATGATATGGCTAATGGGAGTAGAGTAATTAAAACCGAAAACGTAGCGAGGAATTATGAAAATAAAGAATTCAGAACATGCATGCACAATGGGCAATGGAGAGGGAGGCATTGATTCCACCAGTCTAAGTAGTAAATGAAGACAAAACACATACATAGATCCAAGACCAGTGTGACTCTGTTTGTGTCCGTCCGATAAAACACAAGTCCACAACACACCATTAATTGCATCTTCGTTAAAAGAATGAATGTTAACTCATTCGTAGCCGCATTTCTCTGTTTTTTCAGTACAATCATTACTTTTACTCTCAAATCCAAACACTCTTTCTCTCTCTCTCTTTCACACACCCCCGCCCCCCCTCCACTTAGTACTAAGTTTTAAAAAAAATCAAGCATTTACTGTTAAAATTGAGCTCATGGTCAAGTCTCATTCAAGGGCAGGTTCCACAATCTCGACTTTTCTTTCTCTGCCCTTTTCCTATACAAGTCTCACTTTTCTTTCCCTTTCAAGATACCCTAGGATTCAATATCTCTTCTTTTAAATTTTCTTGGTTAAATAAATAAAATAACAAAGCGTCACCATTTCAATTTATTTTTTTTTTAATTTGAGATACGAAGATTAAACTAATCTAAAAAATAGTGAAAATTAAGAGGAACAAACTAAAATAGACTATATTTAAAATAAAAGCATACTTGAACAAGTCTAAATGGAACAGATCTAGTTCTACAGGGCGCAAGTAATGGTGGTTTCATTTTCAATCCTCTGTTGTTTACTGTGTGACTAAGGAGAGTTAGGGCGGTGCGTTTAATTTATTTCCCCCGTCTCTTCTGGGGCCCAAGTGAAGAGATGGATGAAAACAAAGGAGAGAAACAACCTCAACAACATTTATCCAACTCTCCTGCTGATCCTCATGATCAAGATTCATCCGACAATACTCTACCTCTACAGCCGCAGTCGGTGGTTTCTGGTGCTCCCTATATTTCTTCTTCTTCACTCTATAATATACCTGGCGGTACTACTGCTGCTACTGCTACTTCTGTTTCGTTCGAACAACAGCAGTTTGAAGTTGTGAATCCCAAGCGGCCTAGATATACTGCAAGTCAATGGAAATTCATATCATCTTCTTCGTCTTCTCATCAACAACAGCAACCTCCCCAGCAGCAGCACCAGAAGGCAGGTACTATACTGAGCGCGGAATCGAGCCCAATATCTCCTTCGGCTCACAATACCAATATTCCTCAAGCTCAAGTACCGACCGCGTCTTCTTCAGACACTGCTTCCTCTCCTTCCCACTCTCCTCGGCCTTCTTCAGAGCCGAGCAAGAGCGAAGGAGGAGAACAAGTTCACCAACAATTCAGGAAAGGGAAATACGTGAGTCCGGTTTGGAAACCTAACGAGATGTTGTGGCTAGCTAGGGCTTGGAAAATTCAGTATCAAGGTGGTGGTGGGTCATCATCAGAGCTTGTTCATCTAGAAGGAATAGCTTCCGGTGGCGGCACTGCAGGAGGCGGAAGAGGCAAGACGAGAGCTGATAAAGATAAAGAAGTGGCTGAATTCCTCAACAGGCATGGAGTTAACAGAGATGCTAAAACTGCTGGGACTAAATGGGACAACATGTTGGGGGAATTCAGAAAAGTATACGAATGGGAGAGAGGTGCTGAAAGGGAACAAATTGGAAAGAGTTATTTTAGACTTTCTCCTTATGAAAGGAAGATTCACAGATTGCCTGCTTCATTTGATGAAGAAGTGTTTGAAGAATTATCTCAATTTATGGGATCAAGAATGAGAAATCCTCAAACTAGGATTGGAACTCAGCCCAATATTGGTGACGATACTCGTACATCTCTCATTGGTACCAGGTCTTTGCCTCCTCCTCCACCCTTCAGGGAAGATGAACTTCCTATCTCTGGTATACACAAAAACAAAAAAAATTATTTAATTTTTAATTTACTCTTACAATAATTAATTTTAAATCAAGTCAATGCACATTATATGAACATAACTTATTATGTGATTGTAGCAAGGGCAAAACAATTGGTAATGGCAACTGGGACGGAAACATTAATTCATGGACCAAGAGGTGGATTCTTAGGGTTTGAAACGGTGCCATCTTCTTCATTAGATATTATTGGTGGTGGTCCATCTTCTTCTACTTCTTCGAAGGAGCTTCGGCGCATTGGGAAGATTAGGATGATATGGGAAGAATCAGTGAGCTTGTGGGGTGAAGAAGGTGAGCATCACAGAGGTAGAGTGAAGGTACAAGGTTCAAGTTTTTTAAACGCAGATGAAATTGCATTTTTGGATGATTCTATGGTGGCTTGCACTATGGAGGCCTTTGAAGATGGACCCATGAAAGGTTTTTCTGTTGATAGATTTCAATCTGGAGTACAACTCAAAGTCTTTGGCAGGAGAAAATCCTCTTCAGCTCTTGCTGCTCCAGGTATTTTATTTTATCTAATTGATTAATTCCATTTTTTTTAATTGCTCATGTAGGATGTAACAGTTTTAATTTTCTGTTCGATCTAGGTCCCAATGAAAGATTGCAACTTCCCTCTTCTGAATTTCCCATCAGATGTAAGTCCCTTTCATAGAGTTTTCTATTTGTGTAAAGGCAATGATTAAATTTTCTATCCCTCTAAGCTAAATGATTTTTATTTTAGTATGGTTCCCATTAATAGTATCTTGTTACTTTCAACTGGAATTTTCAATTTAGTTAAAATTATTGCTTCACTCATTTGCAGCAACTACTCCTTGGGAATTTCAAGATCCAACTGAGTACTACGTTGGTTGTCTCAGATCTCCTCCCTCTACACTTCCGAGCTTGTTTGAACTCTCGTGGCATTTGCAACAGCCACCACCGGAGGAGCTCCGTTTCCCACTCCGTCGAGACGTGTTGAAAGACTTGCCTCAAGGGAGGGAACTGTTTTTCACAACCTCTACTGAGCTATTAGACTGTCGAGGCATCACTTATGATGTCTTGACCTCTATTATGCGCTCAAACCCTAGTCTCACTGCTGCAACCGCCACGGATAGGGACTCTTACATTGGCCTTTGGGATGACTGCATCAATAGAATCATATCCAAGTTTTGTTCTATCGAAATGGTATTCGTACGGAAATCTTCATCGTCTCTCGCGGAAACCGTACAAGATGAATGGCCTAACGTTACTGCATTCTTAAGGAATTTTTGCTTGTGGCGAGGAGAGGAAACTGATCAACTAAGAGAAGGTCAATTAGATCCATCCTCTTCTATCGTAGAGAAATTCCTTTGGACTTACATGGACCTTCCTTACGTGTTAGGTTACTATGCCGTTGGATTTATTGTTACTTTCTGTGCGTTAAGTCGATCACAGGATCGAATCATCCGAACGGATCTTTACACCGTGGATCTATCAACGCCGGTAGAAAGACTAAAAGCTTTAGTTCCGTGCTGGAGAATTGCCGGATTATTGCCATTATTGGCAGATAAATGCTTCCATTACATGAGCAGCAATGGGAGCAATTTTAAACATCTACCGTACACTGATTTTGAGCGAACAGATTTGGGGAACGGAAATTTTGTAGAGATGACTCCGAATACAGTGGTGAGATATTTCTCTAGCAGACGAAAATGGTTGGGAATCAAAGAGATATACGACTTTCTGGATCATAGAATCCCACACGCGGAATTCGTGGTTCGGGCATCAGAGAAAGATCTGGCGTTGGTTTTCAAGCCTAGAGGTTGCAAATTCAAGCCATCGAGTTGCGATCAATTAATCGAAGCATTGAAACAGGTGACAAAAGCATTAGTCGCACTACATGATCTCTCGTTTATGCACAGGGATTTGGGATGGGATAAGGTAATGAGGAGAATCGACAGGGAGAATGAATGGTTCATCACGGGATTCGACGAGGCGGTAACAGCACCGCAGCTGTATCCTCACGGAGGAGCAGCTGGGAGCGCGAGGCATCCGCCGGAGATGGGAAGGAATTATCACGGAGTAAAAGTGGATGTATGGGGAATAGGTCAATTAGTGAAGAGCTGTGGGTTAGTAGGGGTGCCGAAATTGCTGAGGGAATTGCAGAATAGGTGTTTGGACCACAACCCGGAGCAAAGACCGACGGCGGCAGACTGCTATCGCCATTTGTTACAGTTGCAGTCTTCGATGTCTGCAGCCGCCGCCGGAGGGTATTGACAAATGATGCTTCTGTGTATGTGAGTGATTGATGCCCATTTCTTTTATTTAGTTATATTCCATGCAATTACATCTCTTCTTCTTTTTTTAAAAAACAAAAATCTTTGCAGTGAAGCCACGTATTTCTCTTTTATTTGTTTCTCACGACATAAAATTCTTAACATTTTTTGGGGTGGTTTTTTCCCCAATTACAAGGTAAAATTAGGTTTTTTGGTTCTTATATTCGATTAGTATGGCATGTTTTAATTTACCTCCTTTTTTTTTGTTATTTTTTACTATTTTTATTCTTTTTTAGTTGTTATAATTTTTTTTAAAAAATAAAATAATATAAAATTTATTGAAGAAAATATAATTTATAATACTTTTAGTATAATTTTTGAGTATCATATTTTAAATATCAAATTAATATAATCTAATTTAGTATTAAAAATTAATTAAACTGACTCTAGTAACATTTTGTGCGCACTTCATCATTTTTTTGGTTTTACATCCATTCACATTCTGAGAATCCTTTTGGACTCCACTGTTGGTGAGTAATACTTAATGAAGCTCCAAAGTACTCCCATATTTGTTTGCTTGTTTTTTCCAATCACTATAAGAAAATATGAAATTAACTATGGAATTTATTGACAATTCCTACCTAATTTATAGTAACATGCTTCTAGCTAATTAAATTTTCTCATAATTCGTCTCTAATCTTTTATTAATAAGATTAACATGTAATTTCTATTATTTAGCTATGAAATTTTGTTTGTCATTATTTTCTCGTTTTCTAGTGCTGTCAATTTGAGGATACCTGCAATAAGAACAATCACTGATATCTTTGTGCAAAACTTGTATAGTTTTTGCCTAAGCTTTATTTTGCACGAAATAAATATTTGAAACTTTGAAATTAGTTATGGATGAAATTCTATAGCTAAATAATAAAAATCTCATGTTAATTTTATTTAGTTATAAATTTCTAATAGATTATAAAAAATAAAAAAAGTACTAAAAACACTTTCAAATTTAGCGTGAATTTATTAGTTTTGTTCCTAAATTATTAATAGGCTTAAAATACACTTTTCAACTTGGCAAATTGGGTTTAGATACACTTTTGTCATGCCTCATGGCATAATAAGTGAGTATGGCATGACAAGTGAGTACAATTTATGTAAAGCGCGCCATTAATATTGAATTTAGAGCATGGTCTATTTTTTTCATTCTCATTTTTAATTGCTTGATTTTCTTCCTTTTTTCTATATTGTTCATGATTATTTTTTGTCGACGTGGACTTTCGGCAAAAAGTCTTATTATATATATATATACACATACACTTGTATGTCCCATCTGTTAAAAAAGCCACAATAGCGTGTGGCTGACATATTTTTGTAAATGAAATAGGAGGCGTGTATTTAAGTTTAGTTCATCAAGTTGAGGGATGTTTTTGAGCTTATTAATAGTTTAGGGACTAAACGAATAATTCGTGTCAAGATCGAGGGTGTTTTTAGTACTTCTTGCAAAATAAAATTCAATCAGTTTGGAGATTCTTAATACTCTCTTCGTCCTATTTTAATTAAATTTGTGAGTCAATGCACACATATTAAGAAATATTTTAATCATACTTTTCACTATTACCCTTTGTGAAGTCATAAATACGTAGCGTAATTTGTCTCTTAAAAAATATAAAATTTCAATATATGAAAGCGCAAATATGAAAAAAATTTCAAACATTCATCTTGAACCTCGAACAATTTAACTATTTTGAACCTTGAAAAAAGATTGAAAATTAAGTTAATTTAGGACATAGGAAGTAATAAATTACTAGGAGATTCCCGATAAATTTCATAGTTAATTTTATTATTTCATATAGTGGTCACGGCTGACCTTTTATGGCTACCAAAGCCCACATCGGAAATAGCTTCTTCTTTTTCTTGTTCCAAACGATACTTTGGCAGTAAATGGAGAAAAACCAAGATCCCACAACATCACATTGTCATTTCCATACTCTTACTGTTAAATCATTGGCTTCGATACCGGATGATAAACTATATTATATATATCACATATATTCTTAACTTAATAAGATATTATCTCTTTTGGACTTAAACCCGTACATTAATTTTCAAAAAGTCTCATGATTAAGAACATTCTTACTTGTTAGCTTCCAAATATTTAGAACTGGTAATGTGAAGCTTTATTCAGACCATAAATGCTTAGCATATATTAGTTAGTTAGAAAAGTTGCACCTCTTCTGGATATATGCACAGCATTGGTACGACTTTGGTAAAAGTTGGCATCGAAATAACATGAGTAAAATGAAATACTCGTAGATAGTGGCAAAGAATAGTTAAACAAAATTATAAACATGTTATAACCTGGGAAGTTTTTGGAGGTTTATGCAATAGGATCACCCTCTCTTTTTGTGTCTCAGGTACTTCACTGGATCTTTAGCATCTTGGGAAAAGCTAAGGTCCAAGTATATACTGCCAAAACTTTACATAATATTTCCATTTGTGAAGAAAATGAAATATGAAGCAATCAGCCAATCATCTATGCGTAACATCAACGTGTCTATTGAATGCTCGCCTTTTTTTCTTGATAATGGAGTAAATTTAATGTATAAGAGTGGTACAAAAAAAATTGATGAAATTACAGTCAATCCTACTAGCTTCCAATTATAGTTCATAATGCTCACTTCTGTTCTAGTATATTTATGTTGAGAAAGGGCAAGCTCGGTCAACTAAATTGCCTGCTATGCGCAGAGTTCGGGGAAGGGCCCGATCACAAGGGTCTATTATATGCAGTCTTATCTTATATTTTTGCCAAAGGCGATATTATAGACTTGAGCTCATGATCTTCTGATCACATGGTAGTAACTTTACTAGTTACTCCAAGACTCCCTTTCAATATATTTTTGTTGAGAAATTCATTAAATATATATAATTAGTAAATTTAGAATCAAACCACTTGGAGTCGTTATTTAAAATTTGATACTCATAAAGATGAAATTTTTGTAGCTCCATCTTTGATAATAGTTGGAGATAAAAACTCAAAATAGTCTCCTATTGATCTTTGGGATAAGACTCAAAGTCATCCTTGAATTTTCATATGAAGCACGAAGAATCCTTCATATTTGCAGTATTGGTCCACTTTTGGTCCTCATCCAAATTTTTGCACATTTTTTAACATTGATTTTGTCCACAAAATTTTACGTGTGGAATGTTTTCTATAATCTTTTTATATATTTAGTAAAAATAATAAATTCATGCGAGAACACCTTGTTTTCACGTGCAACAGCACAAAGTTTTCATTTCATGCAACATCATATGGTAAGATATTATTAGTTTAGCTACAATAATATTTCTATTAAACATGATAAAGTGTTCTTCTTACTTTCTTTCATAAGGAATTAGTATTTCTAATAAATATATAAAAAAATGATTAAACATTACATACACAAAATTATGAATAAAAAATCGATGTTAAAAAATAGGCAGTAATTTGGGAGATAATCAAAAGCACACTGATGTTGCAAAGATGTGAGATTGTTAGCGCTCCAATGTGAACTCAAGGATGATTGTGACTATTAACTCAGGGATAATAAATTATTTTGGTTTTTTTTTTTCTCTTACAAGTTGTCATACATGGGCAGACCTAAAAGGGAAAACTTACAATGATATACTATATTAAGAGAATATTTATCATTTATAGCTATAATTTTTTTTTTATTGAACATTTATAATATAGTTTTAACACATATTATAGAGGATTACTTATAAAATATATATAATACAAATTTTATTAATGGATAATCTACATTTATCACACATTTATATTAACATTTATCATACATTTATATTGTATGCATTATTCACTTTTATTACAAGTGCAAATTTACCATAATATGTCGCTATAAATGATACTCCCTCCGTCCTATTTTATATGACACTCTTTGACTTGACACAATATTTAAGAAAAAAAATGAAGACTTTTAAAACTTGTGGTCTAATATATCGTTCTTAGATATTTGTGTGGCTGATAATCATTTCATTAAGAGTAAAAAAGAGAATTTTAAAGGTAAATTGTTTCCAATTAGAGTAAGGTGACACTCTATTTGAGACAGACCAAAAAGGAAAGAGTGTCACATAAATGAGACAGAAGAAGTAATAAATAAAAAGTATCACTAAAATCAGTAATTATTTTTTAAAAAATACTTGCCTAAGTAATTTTTTTCATGTAAAAGTAGGCTTGCGCATTCATGTGAACTCATTCATTGTTGCCCCCAAATCATATATGTATATATTAAGATATTTGATTATGAACTGAATTATTAGTATTATATTAGAGTAGTAATTAGAGATAAGATAGAAACTTGTCAATTTCAAATTGTGAATGGTCTTTAAATTGATATTTACTTAGCTTGATTTTTTTCACGTTCAATTATGAGTTATAACCATGAATAATTTTTGTTGTGCTTGAGAATAGAGGCAACGTGGGTGCGATATTGTCGATAGCATGGGCTACAGTCAATCTAAAACTTATGGACGTACAATGAAACTTGGATCATTTTTAATAGTTGGCCTTAGTAGCTGAGACTATTATTATGACAACCATTATGGACTA
>JAPFFP010000070.1:1592348-1604859 GCA_026153255.1 Solanum medicagineum
TTGTCATTCATCTTGTTTATTTGGGGGAAAAGATTTTATTGCGCTTCCGTTGTGTTTCGTTGTTGCTTCCCCAACAAGGTGGAGGGTCAAAAGCACTTTGACTAATTAGTATGGAGGGAACATATCTGATTTACACTGGCCACCAAGGGTTTCTAGCTCAATGGCATCCGGATGCGCAAATGCAAGGAACCTCCTAAACTACAGTTTTACGAACTCACAGTCAGTCGGTCACAGTTGGTTTTGTCAAAGGCATGCTTGAGACTTAATCGAGGAGAAGAGCAGGTTGTCACTGCACCTCACTGTGACTGTTCAGTGAAGGCAGAGATGTGCTGAAGCCTGCAAAAATTTAGCCAACCAAGTACTATCTGGAAAAGGATGTAAATTCATGAGGCCTATGGTTCTGTCTTGAAAACAGCAACAATGCACAACAATTCTTTTTATAAACTTCATGTTTGGGCCAAGTTGCCCGCACCTTGACTAATTCCACGGGATATTTATCACCTCCCACCAACCATTAATACGAGGTAACTTAGTTCACCAAGGCATAGAACATATAGGCAGGAATCACTTAGTATTTTTTGTCTCTCCTGGGATTTGAACTAAAACCTCAAGGTTCTCAACCCAATTCATTGACCACTAGGTCACACTCTTGGGTGCTGGACAATTATTATATCTAGCAAAACAATTCTATTAGGGGTCGCGTGGTTACAAGTTTAAGGCAAAATAATCCTTGGACAAAATGTGGAATTAATAATTTATTATATCCCGCATTTGGTTGAATTTTCCTGAAACTACTCTTTTTTCTTTTTTCTTTTTTCTTTCTTCTGAAACTTGCATTTAGGTGAATGTTTCATTGGTATAAGCATTTCACGATTATTTATACCACAATTGTGGTATTATTTTTATACCATGTTCAATGTGATATAACAATGCTGGGATTACTAATCCAGGATAAAACAACAATTTGGCAAATAGGCACTTCTCAAGAACTCTTTCCCTATAGTCCTTCAAGAAGGCCAAGGTTAAGATTTAGAAATAAAAGTTTATCCAAGTTTGTTTAATATAAAACCAACCAAACACATGTTTTTTTAGTATACCTAGTATATCCCACTTCTAATCTAACAAACCGAACATCTACCGATAAAAGTATATCCACTAGATACTATCGTCATTATTTAATCCCCATACTACAACCCAAATACAACTTGTCCACAAACCAAACCACCCCTTACAGTATAGGATGAATAAGTTAAACATTAGGATCACGAAAATTACAAATGTAGTATAAGCATACAAACTAGATATGACTATAAAAGTAAAACCTATGTCTTTTTTCTTAAATAGAAACTCTTAAGACATTTTTTAAACTTGATTAACATGGTTTTTCTTTTCTTTCTTTTTTGAGAAAACACGTACCAGTATATTAGAGAATCAACAACGCAAAGCCAAACAGTGATTACAATCAAAGACATCAATGTTACACTACCTGGGGAATGTAAAACTTGCAAAATTGACAAGCAATCATCATCATACATAGTTTTACACCAAAAACAAAAATATAGTTCATCTTGATCTTCTGAATATGGCTACCTGCATCATCACAACATCTACAATTTTTCTCCTTCCAAATTGACCACCAAATAGTTGTCGGGACAATATTCAATCTGTCTTTGTTACTTTAGAGCTTCCCTTCGTTCTAGCATGAAGGAGCTCAGAAGTGCTTCCTGGCATTGCCCATCCAACACCCCCAAGCCTGATTAACAGATCTCAAGTTGTCTAGTCACTACACACCGTATAAACGGATGGTTCAGTCTCTGCCACTTGTCTACACAAATAGCATCTTGAGCAGATTTAGATTCCCCTTTTTCAAATTGTCCTGCATTAGGATAGCTTCTCTAGCCAGTAGCCAAGTAAAGCATGCCACTTTGTATGGTATATCGACGCTCCAGATATGATTTTTTTTTTTTTTGATTTGCACTAGGTGTCCAAGTCTCTTAGAGCCCCGACTAATCCCGGCGTTGCACAGACCCTCGGCAAGGAGTTTTCCGCAAGTGCACCAAGGGTTAATTCAGGTTTAACCCAGTCCGATGGCCCTCAGAAATTGTTTGTACCCAGTGGATTTCGAACTTGAGACCTTGAAAGGGAGCAAACCCCAAAGCTCAAGTCTATTACCACCAGGCCAACCCCTTGATGCTCCAGATATGATTTCATGGCCATAAGTTGATTTGGCCACCTCCTGGTTCATATCTTTGTAGGCTGAGCAAATTGTAAACATCCCACATATGTGTTTGTGCCAGCTAATTGTATCTTCCACTTCCTGCAGTCCCTTACATTGTTCCGAGTGTAGAAAAACTCTCTGGTATTAGGCAATTCCCAATCATATGAAATGCCTTTTGAAAGTGATGTTTCAACCCTGCAAGGACCATAGCTCTCCCACTGTTGTTGGTTTAATTAATACATATCTGGAAAAATCTGTTAAATAATACCAGCACCCAGCCAATAATTTCCCAGAACACGGCTTTCTATCATCATTTTTATAAAAATTCAACTTGGTGTGAGGTTTGGTCAAAGGTTCCTTATGGTTTTCCAGATACTGGTGCCATAAAAACTGTTTGAACTGTCTTCTTCTAGGGACCTTCCATGCCATACTTTGCTTTTATCACCTTCTGCCATAATGTTTGGTCCTCCCTAATAAATCTCCAGTCCTCCACAACAACTTCATCAAAAGGCACTTATTCTGCTTCATCAAACTTTTAATTCCCAGACACCCTTTTTGTTTGTCAATAGTCAGGACTTAATGGAACTTCTACTTCTTTTCTTTGTTCTGATGAAGTAAGAATTAACATGTTTTTCTGATGAAGTAAGGATTAACATGTTTCTTTTTCTGATGAAATTTTCCACCCATATATTTTTATTCAACTGTAAAAGTTTCAGTTACCCTATCCATTTAACTGTTATTCTGTGTTTAATATTGTTTTCTTTATGCGTAGTGTTGAGTTCCAGATCGGTTTCACTTACGGATGAAGGTCTCTTTATATGGTATGGCGAAGCCTCCCCCATGAGCTAGTTTTGGGGTTGAAAACATGATATTAGAGCAGGAGCAGGACCCATCTCAATTCCCATTTCTCAATCCTCATTTCTCAATGTTCGCTCCCATATTAAAATTATCCACGCTCCAAATGTCCAACCCTCAATGTGATGGGGGTGATGGGGGACTCCCACATCGACGTCAAAGGAATGCGTGGTCTTTTTAAATGGCTTGGGATGGGCCTGACATATCATGTAAAGAAATTGAGGCTAACTCAACTCATCTCTTGATCTAACTTTTTGAGTTGAGTTAGCCTCAATTTCTTTACATGATATGTCAGGCCCATCCCAAAATCACAAATCATTAGTCACCCGATGGTGAGCCCCATCTTATATTCTCCATGTTCCAGATGTCTAGTTCAGGGCATATGGTGTGTTGAGTCCCACATAGGTTCAGTCAGGGATGGAAGGTTTCTATATAATTATATGTTCTTGGACAATCTTTCCGTCATGGGTTAACTTATGGGATTGAATTAGACCCAACGTCCATTAAAACATTGTGTAGTATATGCAGCTTAATTTTTTCTTCATTATGAGCCGCAGTTTACACCCAAACCTTGACTTTTTTCTGTATTTATTGCCTTTGACAACAATGGTTGTAATGACAAACCAGGATATTGAAGTCCTCAAGAAAACAGCTAAGAATTAACGCTTTCTTCCTTTCCTTTTTTTAAAACTGGTAATTTGTATTCCTCAGCATAAAGGGATATGCTGATCACTTCCAAAAAGTTATCAACAGTAATTATAAATTCAAAATCTTCCAGAGATCCTGAAAGGTCTACCAACTGATTTGCTTTCTCTACATTTGCTTCTTTAGACCAGAAGCGAAAATTTACAATACAGTTCCACTTAATTTTCTGCATTGAATTAAATCTATCCTCAAAGCAGCTTTCATTCCTTTCCTTCCACAATGTCCACATAATAAACAAGGAAATAGCTCCCCACCATCTCTTTTGAGACTTGTTCCCCCCTCTCCTGATCCAACAGCTTAGGAGATCTGCTATGTGTTCTGGCAGAGTCCACTTGTTGCCTGTGCGGCTGAAGAAGATTGACCACAGTTGGGCTATCACTCTGCCATGCAAAAATAAACGACTATTTGTTTCTCCAGTCTCATTACAAGGAAAGCATCTTGAGGCTATTTGAGAACCCCTCCTCTGTAGAACTTTCTTGTGTTAGACGGACTCTTATACCCACTAACCAAGTGAAAATGACTAAGATCAAAAATTACATCCTCTATATTTCATCTAGCACTTAAAGCCAACACAAATGACTCCTGGCACTTGCAAGAGACCACATGTGCAGCATGATGAATATAAGTCGAGAAACCATGAGGCATCAAAATGGAGAATGTAATGCTTGTACAAAATTATTAGGCCTTCTTAACGTAACTGTTTCGGTGTCAAAAAGAAATTTCAATAAAAATGGTTGTATGTAGTTGTAATGTATAGATAATGTATAAATAGCGCATAACCGTGTATATATGATATATAGCTATGTGTCGTAGATGTATATACATCCAATATACTGTTGTACAATATTTGTACACTGCAGCAATTCATCTTCCTCATGAGTTGATTTGGTTTTTTAATCCTAACCAGCTCAAATATCCTCTCAATAGTCCCAAATTTTAGATATGAGCTCCTCTCGATGTTTCAATTCCTTTGATATATATCATTCACTCTTTAAAATTTGAGCTTCGAACCTCTTCAATGGTGGATTTCAATGGACAAACCGATCAAATTTCCTCTAAAACATCCAAACAAATTAAATATGAGCTCCTTCCGATATTTTGATTCTTCCAATATATTATTCAATCAAAACGATTCAGGTTTGCAGCAAGTTTAATTTAGTTAATTTTTATCTTAATCTTCCTAAAAAGATATAATTTTTTTGCTAGGATATTTATTTTGTCTCACTCTCAAACACTATCCATTACAAGCTTTTAGGCATAATCTGTTCCAATCGGCACATCAGGTAGCACAGACGTCGTTGCTCCAATGTCCAAACGAGTCAAGAAGTGGCTAAACTAGATTTCTTCAGACTTTTGTCCGAATGAAGTTGCAAGAAATTTGGTTGAATGGCCATTTGGGTAATAAATGATAACTGACTTATTTTGGGAAAGAAATTTTGACTCGATGGTATTTTGCTATGTTGCTCAAACTCTTCAAAAATGTCAACGGGTGTGTCGGGTGTGTGTAAGATTCTCCAAAAATAGTGGAGAAGGAATTTTGACTCAATGTATTTTGCTATGTTGCTCGAACTCTTCAAAAATGTCAATGGGTGTCTGTCAGATTCTCCAAAATAGTGTTTTTTCGGAGAATCCAACACAGGTACAACATCGAAAGTGAAGAGTCCATGCAACTTAGGTATTTTGTCTAACTTTCCATATTATTATGCACTTAAATATCGGCTCAAAATGGAGGGAAGATAGATGGCCTTGAGCAATGCCTAGAAAAATGCAGCTTAAAAACATTATACTAACTTTTCCAAGTTCAAGAATGAGAGCACCTTGTGCTAATGAACAAGCAGCTTTTAAGCAGATAAATACCAAGTAGTTAGAGATATTCTTTAACAAGGAAGCACATAGCAAGGAAAGGAGAGCAGAACCTGCAAATAGAGGTGTGGGTTCCAAGCAGATCAAGAAGCCAAGCTAAGTTGCTCCATCTTCTTCAATCATCCAAGCAAAGAAAAATTCCCAGGTACCTGATTTTTAGACAACTCAAACTTTACTTCCAAATGAAATTCCCACAGAAAAGGTTGATCTTGAGACTAACTGCTCTATCCTTCCTTTCCACAAAGTAAGTTGATATAAGCAGGTATTGCTGTGCTGAAAATACATTCTTAATAAGAAACTAATTGGCCCTCTCGCCCCCGCTCTCTCTAGAAGTAATTGCAATCTATGCCCCCATGTCCTCCATCAGACGATAGTTTTTTTGTGGCATGCAACAGCTGTATGGTATTGTAGCTAAGCCCTTTAGCACAATAAGCATTTAACTAATCTGAGAAAGAATTGTCTTCTATCAAGGTTCAGAATATATTGACTAGCACAAGCACTTAAAATTAGCTGAAATTAATGGATTAGAAAGCCAAGTGTTAAAGACATAAGACTCTCAATCTGCAAGTGCATATACGGATTATGATCAGGACCGAAACCAAACAAGTTTGGTTTAGGAAACGACATTTGATATACAAAGGAGGACAGCAGAAATTTCTCAAAGAACCAATGTAGGGAAACTTGCATATGCAACAAATTTATACACAAGAGTTGAAATCACAATAAAGCACAAACAAGTTGCTATGATCTTGAGAAAAAAGCATACCTGAATGCAGATCCACATCTCCACTGTAGAAGCATCATCCCCATCACGAGCAAAATAGATCTAATATCTCCTGGTTTTAAGAAGAAAGGACTAAGGGGTGCATTTGTAAGTCCTCCCTCACATTTATTTAATTCATTCTTCGTTTTTAGGGGGTGGGAAAGAAGCCAGTTAGCAGTTATAGTAACGGCTCTTAACTGTCCAAGATAATTGTTCAAAAGAAGGGATAATACACAACCAATCACTGAAAACACCTCAACCTGAGGCCTTGTTCTGCTTGTCCAAATATAACCGGTAATTAGGAATCATTGCCAAAACTCCAGATATTGGATTGTTATTTAGTTTCCAGAAGGAAAATGAATACACAGATACCGACTTGAAAGTAAAACAATATGCAGAACATGTAAAGCAAACACCAAAATCCACTAAAACTGTTAATTCTTTGTTTCCTATCTCTTCTTTACATCAAAAGTCATCCACAAAAACAAGAAATAGCCAACGACATAAACTTTTGTTTTGTACAGAACTGAAACCTGCTTTAAGCTCACCGGACCTTCTTGTGGGACTTGAATGGGAAGCGGGAGGGGGGTGAGGGTGAAAGTTCGACTGGTAACTGGGGAGCTTCTAAATCCCCAGAAAGCATCCCCACTACTTCTTTCATTGATGGTCGGCGGGCAGGTGACTTCTGCAAGCAGAGCAGGGCAACAGTGATGCAGAGTAATGCTTGTTCTTTGTCTAATGATTCAACAGACTGATCAACCAAATCAAGAAGCTTCCCTGCTCGGGCAAGGTGACGTGCCCAAGAGAGAAGATTAGCACGCTGGAATTCGGACATGGGTGACCCTGTCACCTGAAGTGGCCTACGCCCAGCAATAAGAACTAACAAAAGCACCCCATAGCTGTAAACATCACACTTTTCGGATAGATCTCCACAATTACCATATTCCGGTGCAACATAACATACAGTTCCTCTCATACTTGGAGTGCTACTGATTCCACCACTTCTAGGTATATCACCACTAGCAGAATCGTAACTATTCTTACGAGCTCTCCGAAGCTCACTACTAAATCCATCCAACCACCAATCCATGCTATTTTTACTGCCCCTGCTCCTGCTCCTTTTCTTCTTTTTAGCAGTATATAGTTCATCATCCCTTGGCCACCAAGACTCACTATGACAATCATCACTAATTGAACCCTTTCCACCCTGTTGCTTCTTCTTTTTCTTTTTCTTCCTAGCGAGCTCCTCACAATACTCTTCCTTCCACCACTCCCTTGCAGGCCTCCTCTTCTCCTTAACATTTTTTTCATCATCTAAAGAGACCCACCAATCTAATCGCTTCCTATGTTTCTTCTTTTCAGTTTTTCCTACCGGTCCTGAACTCGACGAAGCCCCAATCCACTCTGTCGTTGGCCTCTCCTTCTTGATCTCATTCCCAATCCATTCCATTACATAATCCTTCACCACTCCTGAATCTGTCCCACCCGTATCTTGCTTCCACCACCAGTCTTTCCCTGTAATACTCTTCTTCTTCTTCTTCTTCACTCCACTCTTCTTATGACCATTTTCAATCCCACTGTCTATACTGGACCGATCAAAATTACCCTCTGAAAGACTCGATTTTTCTATGCCGTCAGATGGGGACGCCATAGCTGCCACCGTTCTTGGAGATACCACAGGGGCCTCAGGTGACAATTCCACCCCAGTAACCGTCTCCGGCGAGGCCTCGAGTCTCACAAGACTCTCCGGAGACTGCTCGACTCCTCTATGAAACTCGTCTAAACCATTAACAGTAATCACACTCTCTGTTTCCTCAGCCACCGACCCATTATCCTCTGCCCCATTTCCTAAAGGACTCTCCTTTCTCACTTCAATTTCAACTTGATCCTCCGCTTTCAACCTTGCCAATCCAAAATCGCCGATCTTCGCATTGAAATCATCATCCAATAGAATATTACTAGGCTTGATGTCGCCGTGAATCACTGGTGGGTCACAGAAATGGTGTAAGTACTCTAACCCTTTAGCTATATCAACAGAAATCGACAACCTCTTTTTCCAATCCTTCAATTCAGTACACTTGCGATGCAAAAGGCAGTCCTGTAAGCTTCCATTAGCCAAAAGCTCGTAAACTAGTAACATACGCCGGCCTCTTCTGTCTGAAGAGAAACCGATAGTGGAGACAATATATTTAGAATCGATTTTCCCGGCGAAAAGGAGCTCGTTTTGGAATTCACGCTCTCCTTGCAGAGACCCAGCGTCCATGACTTTAACGGCAACCGAGACATTGGAATTGGAACTTGGGTTTTTGAGAGTTCCTCTATAAACAGACCCAAACCCGCCTTGACCCAGACGAAGAGATGGAGAGAAGTTGGAGGTGGCTCGGCGGAGAGAGGTATATGAGAACCGATGAGGGGGTTTTGACTCGGAATCGGAAGAGGGAACGGTTCGCTTCAGGCTGAATTTGCGGAAGCAGAAAGTGAAGAGAATAAGGAGGGATGCAGCAGCGGCTATTCCTCCGGCAAGAGGTGGCAATAGATTGTGGCTCTGACGGTGAACGGGCGGCGGCGGTAGTGAACGGAGTTCACGGGATGGCATGATTGTGCTGGGAATAAATCTGTGAATTAAATCTAGAAGAAGAAGAAGGAGGAAGATGATGAATAGTATTTCGTTTTTGTAGAGAGAAGGTAGAGAAAATGCTTAGAGAGAGAAAATATTACGTGGTAACGCCCGATGGGTAAACTTCACGGCGATTGGTAACGCCCGATGGGTAAACTTCACGGCGATAAAAATATATATATTAATGAGAAGAGAAACGAAAAAAATTATAGAAATGAAGGATTTGTAGAATGAAAAAACCACATAAGGGATCAGAGATGATGTTGTTGAACTGGAATTGCTTTTTGGTTTATGGCTTTTTGTGCATATCTTTATTTTGTTTTTATTTTGCTTTTCTCACACTGCATACAGTCTGCTTGTGGTCCCTTTTTTAGTCAAAGCCCCACTTATTACTTTTTCTTCTTATTGTAAAAAAATAATCTCTCCGCAAAAAAGAGGAAATCACGCTAAAATTGGGGAAGTGCTACTTACACGTTAGACTCTTAAAACAAAAAACTAAACACGTAACTTTATGTTTATTGTCATTAACTCGCTTAAAAAGAAATGTTTCTTTCTTTTTCCATTTAATTTTAACACCACAAAATTTAAAATATATTTTGATAAATTCTAAATATTTTTCATTTAGACAATAATTTTTTAAAAAAAAATCTTTAAACTCTAACCAAATTGAAAGGGCGAGAGTATGATGTTGTATAGTAAGTAAGGTTTTATCACTCGAATTTTTTTATCTTTCGAAGAATTACCTTAATCTTTTTCAAAAAAAAAATTAAAAAGACACAACCCTGCTTACTAATTCAATTGATTTTTCTTTGAAAATGTGGATAATCAAACTCTTGTTTTCTATTTCAATGAGCTTGACTTAAAATTAAAAAAAAAGAATTGAAGATCAGAATATATGTAAAAAGAATACTCCTAACTTGTTTTGACCAAAAAATATTATCAGATGGTTTACTTGGAATAACTTATCCCAAATAGCTATTCTGGATAAGTTATCCTCTCATGTATATGGGATAATTATTCCATCACTATGGTATAAATAATGAGATAAGCTATTTCAAATTTGACAACAAAATAAGATATTCAATTTTTATAGACTCATTATTTTTTATCTCACAACTATTTTTTTTCAACACACCAAACGACTCCTATAGGTATTGTTATTTAGTGGTGTATAAAAGAAGCGAGTAAAATTTGGTTGTCAAAGTGCAATACCAACGTGTTTGCTGAATCAAAAATGACAACCTTTGACCCATCAAATGCCACGGCCAAATAACACACCTAAGAATTTTCTCCATTTCTTTATGTAAAAAAATAATTGATTTGATAAAAATAAAATAATTATTTAAAAATTTAATTATTACAAAAATTATGATACGAAAGTAATACGTACGCAACTAAAGCAAAAGCTGAGTATGGTCCTTTCTTCCATTAAAATATATAGGACAGTTGAGTAGTAGGTTTCTGCCACTTTGTCAACTTCTACATTTTCATTTATTTAAAATTATTTGGTTGTTTCTTATTATGACCAAATTATGGTGTCGTGGTCCCAAAAATTTTAGGAAAAAATTAAGAACTAATATTTGGCCATAATTTAATTAATATATATTTGACAAATACATCAAATTTTAAAGTTTCATAAAAAATTAGTATTTAAAAAGTGGGGATAGTATTTAAGAAGTTTTATTAAAAAAAGACATTTATCATTTATTTATTTTAATTAATATCTATCGACCTCCTTTGAAAAATTTTAAATTTATAATTTGGCTAACAAGATTGGAAAGAAAAAAATATTAAATTTTATGGATTATAATTCCAATTAAATTAGTAATAAAAGTTCAAGTATACGATTAATGCATGTATTGATTTTGTTCATATTATTATTTTGTTATCGGTGATAGTTATCAATTACGTTATAATATTTTTTAATAGAGCATGTTTATTATAAAATGATAATACAAATTTATAAGTATTTTTAATAATTTTTAAACTTACATGCATAAATTATATTTTTAAAAATAATTAATTATTTTTGAATTTTTTTTGGATCAAATGACATGATGAAACTTCACTAGAGCTTTACCCAAACATAATTTGCTAAGAATATTTAAAAATTAAGAGACAAATGCTAGCTAAACGATTTAACCAAAAAAAAAAAACTAATAGTTATAAAACACAGTAGTACTATTAGGTGTAGTTAGCATTTGGTTATAGATTTTATATTAAATTTTAAAAACTTATTTATAAATTTTTATTTGATCATAAATTCTAAATTAGATTTTGATTGTTTATCTTATAAAAAAATTTCAAATTTCAAAAATTTAGAGATTTTAGATCATTTTTACTCACAAAAATATATGCGTGTGTGTGGTGTGTTCCATCACAATTTTAAAAACTCAATTTTTCTACTTTCAAGGTTTAGTTTCAAAATTTCTAATCAATTTAATTTCTCCTGGTTTAACTATTTATTGGTATAGTGGTAAAATTTTTATAACAGATGTTGACAAGTTGTTACGTCCATTTCGTTTAATTAATGACCACAAATAATTTTATAGTGGGTGAACAACTAATCTCTATTACCGTTGCTATCAACTTCATGAGTGGGACGGGATCATTGTCATTAACATTAATTATAGTAATAAGTGCATTCAAGTTTCATCATTTATTTTATTAAATTCAATTCTTGGTCGATTGGTGAAAGTGTTAATTTTCCAATTAGTTTTTTTTAATTATTATCTTTACATTTAAACTTCATGAGTGGACATTGAATCTTGAAATATCATCCGAGTGAAAATGATCAAATTTACCTTTTTAATCTCTTTTTAAGTGTAAAATTTGACATTTTTCCTTATTTCCAAGGTTTAAGAAGAACAACAGAACACTAAACGGGGGAAAAGATTATCATGGAGTAAATAATAATATGTCTCATTTGTCAACTATTACGCAAAATGATATTCCATCTGTTTCAAAATAAATGAATTGTTTGGTTGTAGCACAAATATTAGAAAAAATTTAATTATATTTTTTTATTTTTATCTTTTTCAAACTTCAAACACTCATTTAATGCATCATTTATTTCTAAAACATAAGTAACCTTAGAAACACAATTAATGAAGAGTAAAATTTAAAAAAAAATTAATATGTTCCTTGAAAACTAAACAATTCAATTATTTTGAAAACTTAAAAATCCCTCAATAATTCATTTACTTTGAAATAGAAGGAGTACATATCATCTATTTACTCTCTAAATATAATAATTTCTGTTTCATTTTATGTGGCACCCTTTTCGTTCCAAAAAGAATATCACCTTATAATTGAAAATAATATAATTTTAATTTTTTTTAATTTTAATGAAATAATACTCAATCATATAAATATTTTAGAATAATTTTAGATCACAAATTTCAAAAAAAAAATATTTTCTTTAAATATTATCTCAAATCAAAATTACTCCTCGAAAGAGAAAACGTTATGCGAATAAATGGGGTTGACT
>JAPFFP010000070.1:1604959-1618689 GCA_026153255.1 Solanum medicagineum
TCCTTATTAGGCTAGTCTCATGCCTTAATTGAAGGCTTAGTTTTGTATATATTCTGACTTTGCATATTATGAATGGGAAAGGAAAAACATTCCCCTTCTATCAGGAAGAGTATTTCTACTCCATTTCAAATAGTTCAAGGATATTTTTGACTCTTTTCCTTTTTAAAAAATTACAAACCCCTTTGTTTATTTCAGAGTTTGTAACAATTTTTATTTTGCCATTAAAATTTTCAAAATATTTGCAAAGATGAAAACAAATTTCTATAACTTGAAAAATCCCATTTGACTGTTTTCAAATACAACACCCGTCATTTGTGGTCCTTCAATTGTCTATTTTTCTTGAAACTTACAAGCATTTATTTAAGAGAAGCTCTTGGAATGATGAATAACTCCTCAAATATGTGTAATGCTCTGTGAATAGTGAAGCTTTCATGCCAATCAAGCTATACATTAAAGATGGGCATTTACCATGTTCTTCAGTTGCACTTGATAAATTATACTCCGTCGCATATTAACTGAATTTTTTAGATTTTTTTGAATGTTCAAAATAGTTAAATTGTTCAAAGTTCAAAGTTCAGAAAAAATGTTCGAAATTTTTTCTATATTTGTCCTTTCATTTATTGGAGTTTTATATTTTGTAGAGATAAATTACACTACCTATTTATGATTACAGAAAGGGCAACAATGAAATGTATGATATAAATTTTGTTTTTACGTTACGTCACAATTCAATTAACATGAGACATAGGGAGTAGTTTTTAATATATTGAAATGTTAATGGTTAATAGAGCTTGAGTTGTTCCAATTAATCAATGGTTGACTGGCCATTTACAAGCTCCGTAGAGGTTTATGCTCTGAACTAGTCTTCCTCAAACCTTTTGTGTGAGACGGATTCTAATAATGCCTAGATTTTGGACATGAATTTCTCAAGTCGTCCTGACTTATTTCTTACGCACCTCGATATTCTATAGGGTAATCATCTGACAGTAGTTTGTGCATCTTAACTTTTATATACACAGATTAGTGTTGGGTAATTTGACGCTCTTGAGTTAACAGTCTCACTCCGAAAATGTGCCTTTTGTATCCTGAGAAATTGTCTGATTGAACAGTATAGCGTCATAAACAAAAACTTGAATCAATTGAAACTGACTTTTTCTGCACTCGTATTACCAAATTCATCATTATGATAGTTGCTACAAGAAATTTGGCAATATAGCTTAACAATAAACAACGAACCTGTTTCCTAGTAAAAACAACACTGCTGAAGCATAGGGACTTGCCGCAAGATGTGTTTTATTATCCTTGCGAAACAAAGCGCAGGTTGAAATTTGGCAAGCTGAACTATAGTGATGCTAGCCATGTGATCACAATTGGGCTTCTTACTTTATGTGTTCCATCTTTCCATATCAGGGATCCAAATTCAGGTGCTTTTTGACGAGATTTCGTTTTGAATGTCACTTTGTAAGACAGTTTCTGGTATTCGCTGGTGAAATTCAATCGTGCTGGCTCAACTTTTACGGCTGCACCTTTGAATGATGAGACTACAACATGGTAATTTGAGATGGGAGATCCCACATTGGTGACTGTTCTGTGAAGGGTCAGCACTGAAACTTTTCTATCTTGAGGAAAAACTGCAGAGATGGCTGGGTAGTTCAAGTCCCCTGGATTAGCAAGCGAATGGTGGCAAGTTCTGTTTGACAACTTCCCGAAAACCATTAGCTGTGATGGGCTGAGTTCTTGGGTGCACAAGAACTCGAAGTAATCTTGTGCCCCTATGTCATAGATCAGACCGGGGTCGATGGCTTTACGTGGATTGATGTGTCCTGCACCATGATCATATGGGGTTGAAGGAGTAGCAGATGAGGCATCTTTTAGAGATTTATAAGTGTTGTCATGAATATAAGCAGTTGTCATGAGTGCGGATTTAATTGCTGCTGGACTCCAATCTGGATGCCTGGCCTTGAGCAAAGCTGCAATGCCACTAACATGTGGACATGACATTGAAGTTCCAGACAATATATTGAAATTTGTCCTCCGCTGATCGATTGGCAAACTAGAGGGACCTAAAGCACCAGTCCAAGCAGCAAGGATATTCACTCCTGGTGCCACCATATCTGGCTTTAGAATCTCCAGAGTGAGGTAGTTAGGTCCTCTGGATGAAAATGCAGCAACTACTGGAGAAGGCCTGATTCCTAATTTAGTCCCATGAAATCTCAAAGTGGCAGTGGGATTTCTCGCAGAAGCGTATTGCTTGATTGCTCTTCCTTCCATTTCACCAACTGCTACTGCCGGAAGAAGGTGACAATCTGCAACCAGCTCTTCACCATTAGCTGCAGTATTTGTCAAAATCATTCCTACTCCTCCAGCTTCTTTTACCACTTGCCCCTTCTGAACTCGAGGACTAATTCCCCTGTCACATATCACAATTTTCCCAGCAACTAATGCTTTATCCAAGGTACCCTCTAAGCACAATGAGCTCGGCAAGAGACTGCTCGAATTATTTCCTAAATAAATTAAAGGATACTGTTTTTGTGTTGAAAGATTCCTCCTACCTTTATAAAGTGAAGCTCCAGCCACAATTTTCCCAGTCCCCAGCTCAACAGTTGCTGGAAAATCTCTATCCATTGTGCTGGCTCCTACTGTAGTGATCCATGGTGACACATTCGTGAGACTGATTGGATCAGGCCCACCATTTCCTGCTGAACATGAAACAAAAACCCCTTTCTCCATGGCCCCAAAAGCAGCAATTGACAAACTGTCACGATTATAAGACGAAACTCCACCACCCAAAGAGATTGACAGAACATTTACCCCATCAGCCACAGCTTGATCAACTGCAGAGAGTATATCCGAACTAAAACACCCACCCACCCAGCAAACTTTATAAGCTGCAACCCTCGCACCTGGGGCCATTCCTCTGGCAGTGCCATAAGCATAACCCAAAAGATTTGCACCGTGGACTACAGAGCCCGCAACTGTTCCAGCAGTATGAGTGCCATGCCCATCTTGATCTCTTGCCGATTTGAACTCACCCCTTTCATTTATTTTACCAGAAGCTGCTTCATAACCACGAAAAAACACTCTAGCACCAACAATTTTCTTGCTACAATGATGCTTCTCAAAACCACGCCCTGTTTCACATACCCCTTTCCAGTGAGCTGGAACACCTGACATGCCAGTATCGTTAAAACTAGGGCTTTCCGGCCAAATCCCAGTATCAAGAACACCCACAATTACATTATGGTCTGATGATCTATCAGACCACAACTTGCTGCTGTCCTCACGGTTAAGGCCAAGAAACAGAGGACTTCTAGTGGTATGTAACTGATATTTAGTCTCAGGAAAAACAGCTAGAACCCCATTTCGTTCTTGTAATGTTTTCACTTCTTCTTCACTAAGCTGCGCTGCAACGCCATGAAAAGCAGTCTGGTAGCTGTAAAGTATTCTCTCTTCTTCTTCCTCTGTTTTTTCTTTTTCTGGTATAGACGCTAGTACTGATTTTACTAGTGATGAGTACCATTTAACATGGTCAATGAATACATCTGGCTTTGCCCATTTATCCATTTGGATGATGTAAGTTTTCTTTGTGTTTGGGATACATATGGCTAGGTTAATAGCAAGGCATAGAGGTACAAAGAAAAACAAGCATTTCACTAGTGTTCCAGCCATTCCTCTGGGAAAGTAAAAGAGATTGGAGACTTTAGGAATGAAGAAGAGAGGTAATTGTATGAATAGTGTTAACTCAGAGTGAGTCGGTGTATTGAATACTTAACTGAAAGAATGGGGCCATTATGGTGTCTTCTTGTGCTGATAATAAAGAAGGTGGTTGTTTTCACCAATGGTAAGGCAAGGCTTTTATTGAGAGCTGGCTCAAGTGGGTTAAAGTTAATTGTTATGGTCCATGTGTCGCCATGGTTAAATACTTAAATGCTGCATGCTTATTCAACAACATATTTTGGAACCTTTTCGTAGCGTGCGTAACAATAATGTTAAATCGAATGAATTAGTAATAATTATATTACTTAGATTTTGCATTATTTAATTTGATAGTATATTATAAGTGCATTTATTGCATAATTTATTTAAGTTATTTTGTTTACAAAGATATACTCTATAAAAATATCTTTTTTGGCTCACTAAAAGAATAAATCATATAAATTGAGATAGAAGAAATAGCAGTCACTCCATCTCATATTACTTAATCCATATTAATTTTGACTTATATTAAAAATAATTTATATATATTATGTTTTACTTTATATAGTTATTTAATATTTAAAATAAAAGAATGATAATAAAACTATCTTAATTTTCAAAACTAAATAAATAAAACGGAGAAGGACCTAAAATATCCTTAAACTATTGAAAATGATACAAAAATGTCATTCATCTACCTATTGGACCTAAAATGCCCTTTTGATTTACCTTTGTGTCAAAAAATGCCCTTAATTCACTTTTTTGACTTATTTATAGCCTTGAAGCTAACAAATTTTTTTTTCTTTTTTAAATATTTACTATGTTTCATTTCTCATGGAATAAAGTAAACTCCCATCCTTAATTATTTTTTTATATAAAAAAAACTTATAATTTTTTTATTTTTTTAGATTTAATAAATTATGGGAAAAAATCTCTAAAAAAAACTCTCTGAAAAAATCTAAAGTTAACAATAATACATATTTTGAAATTAAAAAAAAAATGTGCACATACTTATATTTTATATAGACAAAATAATTAACCTTTTAAGGATCAAAGCGATTTATTAAAACCGATTTAGTTTTCTTTAATTTTTTTATTTAATCAAATTCGAATAGCTTTTTTTTTTTGTTATTTTTTAATATAACATTAAAAGAAATAAAAACTTACTCTTTGAATAAATTAAAAATTTACTTCATTAACTTTATATTGTTTAAAAAGTTTTCTTTTTTAGAAAGCTAAATCGGTTAATTGTTTTAATAAATCACTTTGAAAACCTTTTAAAAAATTACTTTGATCCTTAAAGAGAAATATTATTTCGATTTGGATAAATTATGGAAAGAAATCTGATAGAGATGAAGATTTATTTTATTTTATAAGAAAATGAAAAATATTTTTTAAAAAAAGAAAAGAAAAATGAAAGTATGATTAGTTTCAAGAGTATAAATGAGTTAAAAATGTTCATGAAGGATATTTACCCAAAAGTGGATGACAATGTCACTTTAGACCCAATAGATTAATGAAGGGTATTTTTATATCATTCTCAATGGTTCAAAAGCATTTTAAATCCTTTTTATAAAAATAATATATTTATATTTTTTAATAGAGAAATCAAGTCCTATAATATAAAATGAAAAGAGTATTTTATTGATCAAATCATATGAATCCATATTTGTTTCACTTTTTCCATACCTTTGAAAGTGACTTTTGATTATCATATTATTTGTTCAAGGTTCCACTTTTTATAGGCTACTAATACCAAATGAAATATGCAGTCATGGGATGTTTGGTGGTAGAAGGTATCTGGGAAGATAATCCATGGATTATCTATATGGTATTGAATAATATTATCTTTTGTAAGATTTTTAAGTTCATGTATTAGTTAATATGTCATACATAGTTAATATCTTCCATTTGGTGGTATTAGCTAATACCTTGGATTAATATAATGGATTAATTATACAAAGACACATATATCCCTCAATTTTTTTTACATTATTGATTTATGTTTTATATTTGTAGTTTTGTACTAGTAAATTTGTTTAAATAAATTAGCTTACAAATTTTATTTATTTACGGATTCATATTTTTATAATAAAAACAAATAAATTTATCATGTCAATACATTTTATTTATTTGTGATTTCATACTTCATAATAGACGAAAAATATTTTGCTATGTCAATTTTTTTTTTTAATAATTAATTTAGCTGAGTGATTTTATTGATACAAAACAAAGTCCAATGATGTTAAATATATTCTCAAAGCTTGTATGATGTTAACACTATATTAAAACTACAACTTTCAAATTTTTATGTGTAAATATAATTATTTATTTTACAATTGTTTAACATCTTTTCAATTTTAATAATAGATTATTTATCTTTATTAAATTAAACCTTGATATTTTATTAGTGATGAATTTATTAACATTACAAGTATTTATTCTCAAATAATTTAAGTAAGAAAATAGCAAATATGACGATAAAATTATTGTTCTCTTAACTATTTAGAAGCCACAAAAAAAAAATTTACTTTAATCTAGTTACATGAAATAGAAAATTCCAAAATACTTCAAAGGTATAATTGGAAAGAAGTTTGTTGTAAAGTTTTAATCCAAGCATAAGACTTGATAAGAAGCATGAACCAAACACTTGATAAAAATAATCCCTACATTACTAGTTCCTACTTTACTAATCCCTGCATTGTTAATTCATGCATTACTAATCCCAGCGTTATTTATTTTTATACCAAACGACCCCCATGTTTTTGATAATTATGACGAATGTAACTGTTTTATGTTTTGCTTTACTATAAAATTTGAGCATATATAAGGTTGGTTTGTTTGTTTTTTGCGCGTGTGTGACATGAGATAGGGGTTTTTTAAAAAAAAAATTTCTCGGACCTTTTCTTTTTCTTGATCAAAGAAAAAAAAAGTTCGGAGAAAATAAAATAAAATTCTCCTAAATTCAATAGCAAAAATTACTTTAGCACTTTAATTATACACATGTTTAAATATCTCTTCTAATAATTTTAAATAATTTAATCACCCTTAAAAACTAACATGATAGAGAGAGTGAGTGCACTCTCCGGAAAGCGCATAAAAAGAAAAAAAAATTAAATTTATAAAAATCATACATATGATATTTTTTTATTAGCCAATATATAAATAATACTTTAAATATTTTTTCTTGATATAATAACTTTTTAAAAAAGATCTAAAAGATTTATTTAAAAGTACGTAGGTCTCCTTTTTTTAAAAAATCTTTTAATTTCTTTTTAAATTTTTTTGGCTTCCTCAATAGGCCTATCTTCTTCCATTGAAACCCTCTTGGCCCCAGCTTTATCCTCATATTTATTCATCATTTTCACGCTATTCTTTTAGTAATTCCCAAAATTTGATACTAATACTATATTATTAATGTCGATTTTACTCTATATTATTCATATCAATTTTACAAATATAAACTTTCTTGAATTTTGAATGACCCATTTTAACTTTTTAATATTTGTGACTCAAAAAATATGGGTCTATCAACTTTTTTATACAACATTCATGTTTGATACACATTATGAAGGAGAAAATGACTTTTCTCCCACCTTGGTTCTTCTTTAAAGTTTTTTTTTTTAAAAAAATAAATTTAATAGTAAAAAGGAAAAGAATAAGCAGTGAAGGCGAAAATGATGAAAAAAAAGGAAGAAGAAAGAAGTAGGGACAAAGACAGGGGTGAGGGTGGGGGAGATGAAGAACAAGAAAGAAGAAAAAGTAAGAGGGCAAGGGGCAGGGGTGAAGGGAATAAAAATGAGTCACATTTTAATTTTTGAGTTTATAAAATATATTTTAAACAGTTAATTAATATAAATTAATTTTAAAAAAAAATGTTAAGAGTAAAAATGATGAACAAGCAAAATAATAAATAAAATTAATTATGTGATGCTTATGTGACTATAATGTAACAGGTAAGAGTGGATTATGATCTCATGATCGTATTTAATTCATTTAAAAATTGTTAAAGAGAATATTTAAATGCCTATACTTAGAATACTAAATTTAAATTTTATTGTCAAGTTGGAGAAAATTTTTATGCATTTACTTAAAAGGCTGATTTGAATTTTTCATTTTTCCGCTCAATGTGAATGGGAAGAAGTACTTCCTCCTAAAAATAGTTTATTTGTAAAAAATTAATTCTTGATAATACTTTTAATTTTTTACGTGATATATTTTAGATTATAAAATTAAAAAATATTTTAATACAAATATAATTTAAATATATGAAATGTAATAAAAGTTTGAGGTTGAATTGAATTTTTAATAGCCATCGGCATCAATCAAGGTCAGCATCGGTCCCGAATCCAATGTAAAGATTAAATTAGCAGGGCAAGTTTTGGCCAATTGAGACACTATCTCATGTTAGGTGGATTGATAAGAAATTAAATAGGCATTCAAAGCTATGCTACTGTGGGCTTCGTGACGACCAAAATGGTCCACAAATTTGACTATCAGTAACTTGTCATTTCATAGGAAAGAACAAAATATTTTGGGGATAATTAAGTCATTGTACATGGGTGATAGGATTTCTTTTTATAAAAGGAATGGTATTAGTAATATTTATATTAGTTATGCTTGTATTAATTTTGTAAAGATTATTTTTTATGCATTATTTGATTTGATATCATATATTTGGTGAAAAAAATCAAATTTTTTTAGAGACAATTAGGTCTTTAACCATGTTAATGAATTCTCTTGTATTACAAATATTATGAATTTACGTGTGTTAATACTACACTCCTCAATACGTAATTAATATAACTAACACCGAAAAAGTGTACATTCTCCATCCCATATTAGCTTAATTTTGGGGGCTTTTTTTCAGTATTCAAAATAGTTTAAATTGTTCAATGTCAAAATGAATGTTGAATTTTTTTCTTCATATTTGTTATTTCATTTGTTTAAATTTTATATTTTATAGGAGATAAATTATACTATTTACAAAATTACATTTATAATTTCACAAAGAGTAATAATTTAAACTATACCCTTAAATATTTTTCAGATTAAGTTAATATACCATGGAAAAAGTAATAAATAACTAATGCATTGTTTATAAAGTTAATGTTAAGTATTATTCCTCTTAGGAAATTTTGAAGCACGCTAACAGGTATCACTTTTTTTCTTCTATCGTATGTTGTACAATTCAAATTTTCACTTATCATTATTGTGTAGCGTGACAAGATACTTGGATATGAGTTGATTGTTTATATATGACAAGTACAAAGAAACTTATGCATATACGTAGTTAATTAGATGTACTTTAGGAGGTAATTCTAATTTTGGCTGATGTAGATATTTGCAACTTAAAGGCAAACTCTCATCAATACAATCACTAATAGTTGTTGCTAGCATCTTAGAGGTTCAACACCATATTTGCAAATTAATATGTTTTCAAAAATATCCTTTTATTGAGTTTTTTTAAATATCAATTGTTAGAGCTTTAATTACTCATTCTTAAAGCAAAACATTTATCTTATTTAGCTTAATTATTTTTTTATTTTTTATTTTTTGAATAAGGAGGATTTTTGTTTGTTTGTTTGGTTAATCAAAGACGTATTAGTACTTAAATAGAGGTATTAAGATAAAAAGAAGAGTACCGTCACATTTTGATCTTTTTAAAAATATTTCAATAGTTTAAAAAAATTGTTGTAAGAACTTTATACTTAGTTGTTAGCTAAAGACTTATGTTTGATAAAATTGTGGTGCAGAAATTTAATTTTTTTTTTTTTAAAGAGAAGATAGTTAAATTCTTCTCCAATCTATATATATTTTTTTTCACCGCACCAAGTGGCTCTTAAAGTACTCTAGTGTAAGCATTCAACAAGGAATATGCAAGTAATTAAACAAACCACTTTGTCTATACTAAAGTCTAGTCTTTCAACAGCAAAAATGTAATTTCAAGAAACTCGTAATACATAGGCCAAATAACAAAACTTATAATGAGTATATGGGAAATTCTGATAAGAGGGAAGGTTAATTTTGTCATTTTATAAATTTACCCCATCACAATTTGGGATTATTATATCATCTATTGGAAGGGATAACTTATCCCATATTTGCCAACCAAACGGCCATTTAAATGTCACTAAAATTTTATCCTGGGATTATTTTTTACTTATCTCTTACACCAAACGACCCCTAAGTGCATAAATAATAATTTCAAGAACTCTTCTGTATATTCCCTCTGTTTCATATTAAGTAAATTATTGGATCATTTTACACATATTAATGAAAAGAAACAAAGAAAGTATTGTATATCGACTTCTCTAAATTTTTAAGGACTCTCTGAATTTTAAAGAAAGTCCTAAAAATTTAAACAATATATATATATATATCAACTTCTCTAAATTTTTTCATGAATTTAATCTTTTTATATTTTGATAGCTTATCTTCTTCAAGAGAGGAGAGACAATTATGTGATGCATGACAGTAGGAAAAAACTATTATACTCAGCATGTTTTATGTTTCCTAAGTAGATATTATAGCTAAAAGTATCCATCAAGATATGTAATGAATGTTTAACTTCCGGTTTCGCTATTAGTTATGACTAATCTTGTTATACATGTTTTGTACTTGATTAAAACGTATATCTTATTTGATAATAAATATTACAGAGAAAAATCAAATTTAATTATAAACTTATAAAAAAGTAAATAACTAACTACAAAAGTAATTTTGATAAATTATTTATTTATAAAGGTTTTATATATAGAGATTCTATCATTAATTATAATTATTAGGTTTTTCTTTAGCGACTGGAGGATATTTTCTTGATTCAAATAACGAAGAACTAGTTTATGAACATAAGTAAAATATACATTGATAGTATATATGTGTAATACATTTATATTTAGTAAAAATATATGCAATGTATAAACTAGTTGGATTGAAGTGTTTAGAACCTTAATTATCCTAAGGGATATGTATCTGCCCATGGACCTATTTGGGCTTCCCCATAAATAGGCCTAAGACATTCCCAAATTGGGGCCACATCCAAACTTTGTCATGTTTTTTCACCCTTTGTTTAGCCTCCAAATATGCCAATTCATACCACAAAGAAGAAGAAGATTGGTTCCCAAATCTGTTCAATGTCATCAAAGCAGGTTCCATATCACTCTCTTCAAGATTCAACCCTTTTCCTATCTCCTTTATCACTGCTCTTCCTGATGTTGGCAAGCAAAAATGCTCTATCCCATCCCGAATTTTCTCAGTAAAAGGCAAAATTTGTGATCCAAGAATTGTTACATTGGACCTAAGTGTTTCTCCTGCTGTTTCTAATAAGTTTCGTTTTAGTGTAACCCCAGTAATTCCAGCTGAATCCTCTTCGCGATAAGCGGAAAAATAGCCCTTATCATCAAAAGGTCTTTGAGTTCTGAGAGTTTGAAATAGCTTGTATTTTGCTGTGTTCTTGGCTTCTTTTTTGTTTGAAATTAAAATGCCAGCAGCACCCATTCGAAATAACCAACATCGATGGTTCTTTTCCAGGATACCAACCTGTGGATAATATCTCTGTGCTAAGAACAACAGCAATGGAATTCTTGTGTGATTTCAGTATGTTTTGGGTCATGTCAATAGCTAACGCGCTAGCGCTGCAACCCATGCCACTAAGTGTGAAATTTTTGATGTTTTCTCTCATGCCAAATTTGTTAACGAGGATAGCAGAGAGCGATGGAGCAGGGCAAAATCCGCTGCAATTGACTATTGAAACATCGATATCACCTGGGGTTAGCTTGGTTTTAACCAAAAGATCTTCGAATACAGGGAAGAGCACCATGTGGACTTCATCAATGACTTGTTCATATTCTGATTTTGGTGGAATGTAATGAAGTGCAGGGGGTAGGTATGTTTCTTCACTTTGTCCAGATTGATTCAAGATTTTAGTCATTTTATCCAAGAAATGGTGGGCATGTTCGATGAAGGTCGCGTGAGGAATTCGGCAGGTACTTGGTGGTTTTAGACACGAATAGTCCATCAAGTATAATGGTGGAGGTCGTGATTTCAAGATTGAAAGGAAAATGCAACACGAAAGGATCACACAATGGAAGATGGTGAGCTCTGCTTGTACAAGAATAAGCAGAGCTTCAATAGTAAAAAAGATGAAAAGACAGACAAGTTTGGTTACCTCCATGAGGAGTTCTTGGCAAGAAAATTGAAGATGGAGCGGAGGAATGAAGTTATGTCGAAGGGGATTATATAGGCCATATACATGCGCAAACCCAGAATTTTAATTAAGGGCGTTTAAAATTTGAAGAAGTAAACACACAAATTAGCCGATGATCGCTCCGCCCCAAATCACCCCAATTTGACACTTGAACTTAGCTAGCTTTCTGCCATAAATTTTAAATATTTTTGGCAAGAAATATTTGGGTGTGAAGTTTCATCTATTCCGGACATGAAAGAAATATTTACTTTTAAAAGAAATATGATTTACACAATTAATTCTAAAAAAATTGTTAAAAATATGTAAAATTGTATTACTATCATTTTATAATAAAAATGCTTTGTGAAAAGTCATGATAATAAATACAATTAATACAAATCTTTTTTTAAAAAAGCGAAGATAAAAGAAAAATGCTATTGATATTAGCAAAGGTTTTGGAAATCAAACTCAGATAAGAATGGTATAAAATATATATCTAATTGTATAAATTTTGTGAAATAATAATACTGAAATTCAGTTGAAAATTATAAGTAATCGGATGTTTTTACAAGATATAAAAGTTTGTGATAATTCTTAAATTTTTAAAAATTTTCAAATATTATAATTTGACCCAAATACTAATTTTTTAAAACATTATTGTTTATCAAAAAATAACAAATTATATGATCAAACAATATTTGTCAAATTTCTTTTCCAAATAATTTTAGGAATATTTATGGCCAAGTAAGCACTTCAATTTCATCCAAAAAAATTGTATCTATTAAGCCACTTGTATTTATCAGTAAAACAACACCAAATGTGTACCCTCACACCCAACATTATAACAAAGGCAAACAATTAAAAAAGTCATAGCTTTGACAATCCTTTTTTTTTTTTTTTTTTGACAAAATGTTGGCTTCTTCTTCTAATGTCGTATTGTCTTATTCGAACGGCCACCTAAAATTATACGCAGGTAGTTTAGCAAAAACAATATTTAATCACAAGTAAAATTTGTCTCTGTTTTTTTTTTTTTTTTTTTTTTCTGAGGGCAGGGTTGGGATTAGGTCGAGGTCATCATAATAAAATCACAAAACGAACAGTTTAAACTAGTTGATGTTGACATTTTTCTTTTCTCAAAAAAATTGGGGAAGATCTGAAATGTTTAATAAAGATTTTTTGTTTCAATTTATTTTCAAATGGTGTTTGGTATTTTCACTTTAGAGCTTTGATTAATTTAACTTTATGCCTTTTAAAGCTCATTTAAAAGGTAAGAAGTCTCTCACAAGATTATTTTCTTACTAGCTTACTGTTGCACATGTATGTTACGTTAATATTATTAAATTGCATATTACAAATATTTGAAAAATATTTCTAAGTGCCTTTATATTTTTAAAGTAATATTAATTTAGTATATGTGTATTGAATGTGTATCATGCATCTATTAATAAAAGTATATATAAAAAATTATACTACTTCTACTTTAACATTTTCTTCTCACGAAAGGATAAATTATTAAAGACATTTTTGTCATTATAAGACTCAAAAAATTAAACTGTATAAAAATATTTTCAATCTATTTTTTTCGCTTTTGGCGAATACTCATGTGATAAAGTTGACTTTAATTTTTGTGTAGTTAACCCTTTTTTTCAATTATTAAAATAATATAACTCTTTAAATAACAATTTCTTATTGACAAAGATAATATAAATTTTTAATTGTTCTTGATCTATAGTTTTTTTCTTAATATACGCAAATTATAGACTATTTCAGTATATCTTAGTATATCTCTATTCTAACAAATGCAAATTTATAATGAATAATAAAATTTTTTAAAAAATGATACAGT